>OMKN01047332.1:12990-26964 GCA_900302345.1 Melanonus zugmayeri | reverse complement strand
TTTGTTCCATCCATCCGTTTGTGTGTGTGAATGTGTGTGTGTGTGTGTGTGTTTGTTTGTGTACGTACGACCATGTCTGTGTGCGTATGTGTGTGTAGTGTCTGGACGCGCAACAGTCAGAACCCCATGAGTATTGGACGCTGGTCCCGGTGCTGTGGGGTACAGGCTCAATTACCAGGCACCGTGGTTATCTCTGTAATAGAGTGATACGGTCATCTCACATCCAGCTACTTTTAATGACTTGGAGTCTAATTATGGAGTTTTACAAAAGGCAGGGGCATCAGAGACCTCGTTATTGTCCAGGACCCCATTGTAGGAAGTGTGGAATGACTGGCTGGCCCATTTAGAGGTGGACTGGCCTCTGAAAAGAACTTTCAATGCACTTCTCTTTACCGGGGACTGAGTTAAAGTCAAAGAGTTGAGGCCATAATAGCGAGCAGGGACATGTTGCTTTGAGCTTTCAGTTCACATGCACGGTTTGACGTCTAACTGCTTGTGGAGATTATTTAGGAGATAAATAGAGTGTGTAGTCAATGTTTTTTTGTCGTCGCTATATAGGAGAGAGAAAGAGAGAGAGAGTGAGAGAGAGAGCTTATGCTCAAATATGATAAAATGCTATATTTTAGCTCCATCTAGTGAAAGGGTGTAACAGTTCTACATGCACAGTCTTTCTCCCTTCTTTAACTGTAAATGCATCATTTAAATAGCACTGTGTATGCTTTAGGGCTAAATAATAACACCATTATCCATGGACAAATGTTCAAGGTAAGTGGCGCTTACCAATCAATATTTTTGCAGTGGCTTCTCCAGTCAACCAAAGAGACAGAAATATATTTTTGGTAAATAAACTGAAATAATCATTTGGGAGACAAGCCGCAGGTGCATATTTTATAGCATCCAAAGACTGGCAATGACAGCTGAAGGTCAACCTTGGCTATAAAGCTAAAGGTGGAGCATTTGTTGCAGGTTTCTGTTGGACAGCAGCTGTGTGCAGGGCCCTGGTGTTGATGTTCCTCACAGATAAGAAATGATCAGTCACTACTCAGTCACTACTAACAGGCTCCTCATTCATATCTGCAGTCAGTTACCTTGGCACTCACTCACTAAACACCCCTAAGCCTCTGCAAATGTAAAATTACATTTTTCTTTCATTTTCTTCCCTTCTTTCTTTTTTTCGTTCTTTCTTTCTTTTTCTTTCTTTCTTTCTTTCTTTCTTTCTTTCTTTCTTTCTTTCTTTCTTTCTTTCTTTCTTTCTTTCTTTCACATAACACATCCACAACAATATATAATATGTGCTCTATGAAGTGTAGTATTGAATGTATATCTTGTATCATTTAGTTTGCATATTATGAACTTATGAATAAAGACAAAGATACACTATTGTAGTCTGGTGTATTTGTAATAAAGTGAATCTAACAACACAATGATACAATTGATTAGATATTTCCATGTGTGTACATACATCATTTATTTCAACAACATCCACCCATCTAACTCAACAGATATCTCTAAACTAAAATGCATTTACTCTGAATAAGACCAAACTCTAAATCTTGTACTCTTGTCCCGTGGAAGAAAAGAGCAGCTCTATGTAATAGCTGTAGTTCTTTCTAAAGGTTGTTGTGTAGTGTGAGAAGGTCCCAGGTGTGTGTGTGTGTGTGTGAGTGCGGCCAGCTGACGTGTGAAGATCTGCATAGGCTATGAATGAATTACAGACACGTCATTATATGGTTTTCACCCACACACCTCTGGACACAGTTGAATCATGCTCCACTTTCTGGTGTTAACCGTGTTCACAGCCCTGGGTAAGAAAGGAAAGCGCTTATTTTAAATAAAAATACAAATGTATTTTTTAAAATATAAAACCTAATTTAATCACTCTTGTTTGACATTGTATACAAGGAGGTATACGTCTTATTAGACTTGAAATAACTATTCACATGTCATACATACTATAATAATATCATTCCTTGCTTAGTGGCTGCTGATCTGGAGGACGGTGTTGAGGGCAGAGTTGTAGGCGGTCATGAGGCCTATCACAAGTCCTGGCCGTGGCAGGTAACCTATTCAGACATTATATATGCGTGTGTGATGTGTGTCCATGTGAGAGAGAGAAAAAAATGCATAAATGTTACACATTTCCAGTTCAATCCAGTTCAAGTTAAATACAGCATGTGTGTGTGTGCGTGTGTGTGTGCATGCGCGTGTGTGTGCGCACGCGTGTGTGCATGTGTGCGCGCATGTGTCCATGTGTGTGCGTAAACCATCATATTCCTTCTTTTTTTTTTCATATAGTCAAAGATGAAAGGTATGCTACCATAAAGACAAACTCTTCCCAACAGGTCTCCCTCCAGTACCGGTCTGGGGGGTCTTACACCCATGGCTGTGGAGGGACTCTGGTCCGGAGAGGATGGGTCTTGACCGCCGCACACTGTGTGCACAGGTGTTTACCCTGCTATACCATTACCCTACGACCTGCATTTGTATGTATTGCTATTGTTTGTGTACATTTGAATGTAATGAAAGGTGCTGTAGGTAAGATTTAAGAGCTATTGTTTGAGTGTAATTCGTTCCAAATGTATGAGCCAATTTAGATTTTAGACCAACACATCTACAAGTGAATGCAACATAATAAATCAACAGGACAATGAAAGTTGATGATGTGCAGTTCCAGGACCTGGCGCGTGGTTCTTGGCGAGTACAACCTCAGCGCCCACGAGGGCAGGGAACAACACAGGGGCGTCCACAGCATCCATGTTCATCCCAAGTGGAACGGAGACAGCATATCCTCTGGGTAGGCCCCAAATATACAACACACCCATGGCCTCCAAAATAATATGTTATCGATTGTTTGGGATCCATTCAAGCAGCAGATCTACTTCACATTTTGTGTGTGTGTGTGAGAGAGAGAGAGAGAGCGCGAGCTTGTTGTCATTGACATAATAGTTTACTATAATGTCCTCCGTGTCTGCATCTGGTCATACATTGTGTTAAATGCTAAGCTAACATGTAGGCCTAAAGAAAGTTTCACTAGCCCACAACTCTCCCCCCATTCCAGCTTCGTACCTTTTACACAGAAGGCCAGAATATTGAAAGCCAGTGTAAACAGGGATACTGCTGTCAACTAAACAGCCAAGTGGCGATGACTTGAGAACGGTGGTATTTTACCGTAAGTCTTAGAGTGGACGGGAATGATGGCAATGCATCTGTAAGTATTGCAATATAGGGGCAGTAGTTCCAGTTATTTGAATACATTTTTTTGTTGATATAATAATAATAATAATATGTACATTTTATAACACATTTTTCAGACTCAAAACGCTGTACAATCTGACCAACAGCAACAAAGAATACAGACAAAGACAAAGTAAAGGAAAAAGTAGTACGCATGGTGGAGTCAAGGGGGGGGTTGTGACAGACCACTCTCTTACACATTTAAAAGTGTTTTAACCCCATCCACGCCTGCAGTATTTAAGCAGTGATTTATTTTCTTAACAGTTCTGAACAATTACAAAACGGGCATTTTTCAGGTTCAACCTATCCGACATTGAGTGAACCCGTTCCTCGAGATTGAAATCAGCTGTTCTGACACGGAAATCCTGACGGTCCAGGGAAGCGCTCGCTTGAGTCAGAGTTCTGGTTTAAGCTTAAACATATCCTAACTTGCTACTTGAAATAGGCCCCAGAGCCCAGATCGCAGGCTCTAGTGTAGGGATGGAGGAGCTCAGTGAGGTAGAATGGGGCTCAGTCATGAAGTGCCTCCAAGGTGTGAGTAGAATTTTATAGTGGATCCTGTATTTGACTGGGAACCAATGCAGTTCCTGGAGGACAGGGGTGATATGATTTCTGGAGCGTGTTCTGGTGAGGAGCCATGCTGCAGAGTTCTGGACGTATTATAGTCCGTGTGCACCCACCCACACGAGGTGCAATACGTGGACACCCCAACCCAATCCCGCCTATCTCCGTGTTGTAGGTTGTAGGTTCTACGTCGAACCCGCCTATTTGTTCTCCACCAGCCTGACAGCCAGAACGCTAATTAATGATGTGGTGGGCTTACATATTTGTATTTCTTTTATTTGAGTGGTGTGCTGAATTGTTTATTGGATGTCTTGTATCATGTATTTGCGCATGGTGTACTTAAATATTTTATTCATTTCTTTTATTTGCGAGGGATGTGCTGAAATATTTCTTTATTTTGTGCATAGGCCTACACAAGGAAATGCCTAAATTGTTAGGAGATAAGGTAGGATATAATAATAATGGCAACAATTACAATAACCTTTTAAATTATATAATTACATGAAAGAATGTGCATGGTGATGCGTCTCAGACACAAGAATGCAGTTATTGTATTTAGTGTTAGGCCTATATATTGCCTATACATTACAATTTGAGACACATAGGCCTATTCCTTTGAGAGACATTTAATATATTTGGTAGACTTAGTATATTGTATATAATATATACAGACAGAACACACCGTTCTATTTCTCATTGGTGCTATCATGACTGATTTCTGGTGAAGCTGGGATTGGATGCCGTCGCCTTTGTGGGCGGGACTTTCATTTTGCTTCTTCGTTCTCTCTGCTGGGGGGGGGTCGCTTTTTTTTCTGCACTGATCGGCTCTCGTTCACTTTGTCCTGCTCGTTTTTTGCACTCATGGGGTCCGTCCATTATAGCCTGCTGAGGATGTTGGTGGGGACATTGATGAGGAGGCTATTGCAGTAATCAATCCTTGAGGTGATGAAAGCATGGATGAGGGTTTTCAGCATCAGCAGAAGAGGGGGGGGGTCTGAGACGGGTCTTGGTAACCTGTTTAACAAAAGAGATGTCCAAAATGACCCCACGTTCCTGATGATGAGAAGGAGTGACTGAAGTGCCTCAGAGAGTGACTGATTAATGTAACATAACATCATGTAAATATGTCAGGCCTTCAATGCCTATGTTTATGCAAAAAATAAATTAAAAAAAACTATCTTTGACCATTTTTGACATTTGGTCCAGACAATGTTTGGGAACAGTGAGAGAAACATTTCCCCATTACAGTTGATTGAATGGAGTCCATTTGTGTGACATTTAGGTATGATATTGCCCTTTTACGTCTGTCGTCTGAGGCCTCCCTAAACACCTACGTCCAGCTGGGCTCCCTGCCGCCCTTTGAGCAGATCCTGCCCCACAACCACCTCTGCTACATCACCGGCTGGGGCCGCACCTCCAGTGAGTCCCGCTTGGCCACACACACAGTCCTGCTGCACCGCCACACACACAGTCACGCTGCACCGCCACACACACAGTCACGCTGCACCGCCACACACACACGCCTGGAAAAATCACAGAGGTCTCGGAAAAAATCTGAACCCAAATGCGGGCAGGAAAAGGCTGTTTGGCGAGGATGGCAGGCTGTTATTGAATGGCATTACGCCAGCCTAAATCTCTCAGCCTAGAGCTCACCTCCGGTTTTGCAGTGAAATATTAGTCTGGAACCGGCCCGACATGGGCAGCTAGGCTCTGAACTAAATTGGCCAATCAGCAAACCTCACCTCAGCGAGTGATGTAGAGGATGACAACACTGGGCAGTGCCATTTTGGAGATTTCGTAATTAATTTAATTGTGCTTTGGAATTAGATTTATTTGAACACTTTGAAGTTTTCACTTCAATTAAAATGGTAGCAGTCATGTGGTAGCAGACACTAATGGTGTTTACTTCAGGTACTTCAGCTCATCCAATCAGCTCATCCAATCAGCTCATCCAATCAGCTGCAAAGTAAGGTTGACTGACGACGCCCCTCAACAAACTGCCGACTGCAGGCTTTCCAGACCTAATGAGCGAATGCGAATATCGTTGGCTGTACGAGGCTAGCATTAATAGAGTCAACCAGTTGGGCTGTTTGTGTTTCCTAATGACTTGATTGACTGCCTCAGGATTTCTGAGGTTTTGCCAATCAAAAATGTGTGAGATCTGGCTTTGCAAGATTAGCCACAGATTAATATTGAACTGATTAAAAGTGTATGCTGGGATGTGTTGGGTCAACTCAGTAAAATAAGCATCTTGTCCCCTGTTAAAGCTAACGGTGGCCATTCTGTGAGGTTGAAGGAGGCCCACCTGCCCATAGTGGACCATGAGACCTGCACCAGCTCCGGCTGGTGGGGCAGCACTATTAAAACCACTATGATTTGTGCAGGAGGCGCTGCTGAATCTGGTTGCAATGTAAGTACATGACCTATACAAAATATTATGCAAATTCCACTATGGGTCTCTCTTCTATTGAGTATTAGTATTAGAGCAATTGGTAACACACAGTGAGGATAGTATGCACAGATAAGTTGCATTTACTTATGCCACTGCTTTACATTTCATATTTTTGAAGGAGTCAATGTCTAGACCCCATGTTTTTAGACAACAAGAAGTTCCTTTCCAGGGTTGAACAGTACTGTTCCCAAGCCAGGAACAGCTTCATCCAATTGAAAGAGCTAGAAAATAGACCAGCTATTACCAGGACACAAACATTTGCATTAGTTACCCCACTTCAAACGCATGTTTTTAATGGTTTGTAATCCTTGCATTCGATGACATCACAACTGTTGGCTACTGCGGATGCTCCCGGCACCAGGAGGAAATCTCCATTTCTCCATTGTTATTATAATTTCCATTTCTCCATTGTTATTATCTGAACCTTGCAGGATTTGAGTTGAATGAGAGCACATTCCAGGGGAGCAACTTTGATTTCTATATTTTTAACTAAATGATCCATGCATCCAACCATCCAACCATATGAAGTTACATTCCCTTATTTCAATTGAACATTTTAAAAGGTTGTATTTGTGGTCACACTTGTCAATGCTTTTGGTGTGGCTGTAAATGGAATGTGTGTCTTTGTGTCTTAAACTGTATATGTACTGATCTCAATGAGACTACCTCTTTAAATAAAGGATTAAATACACAATTAAATAAATCCCCACCAACAACAGTCATCAGATTCAAGATGCTCGGTATACAGACTTCATTGCCTAACTATTTCATTTCCATATCTGGGTTCAGGGTGACTTTGGCGGCCCATTAAACTGCAACGTCAATGGCAGATATGTTGTCCATGGCGTGGCCAGCTTTGTATCAGGCATGGGATGCAATACTCCCAAGAAACCCACTGTGTTCACAAGGGTCTCTGCCTACATCCCCTGGATGAACTCGGTCAGTACCATGGCTCTGATGGATGAATACAAACCAGAAGTATACTACGATTCATATGAGCTAATTGTATGGCTACTATAGAAACTAGAAGCTATTTAGTCTACTCAAGTTTAACATATTATTATTAAATTATGTATGGTATTTAAAAACCTATTTTTCTCTTTTTTGCAGGTCATGAACTAAAACAAAGGAAGGATCATTTTGGATCGTCCAAACTGCAATTATGGTTCTAGAGCAACATTTAGCCTTCAATTAGCAAAACACATGTGTTTGTCTGTGATTAAACAAAGTGCCTTTTAGACCTACCATGTAACCTATTTATTCCTATTTATTCATACAACTGTAGCCTACATGATTGATTTTGACACATGTTAATACTATTATGGATATACTACTGGACCAATTCATCATTTTTCACACTACATTTTGTCACACAAAATATCTGCTAGGTGCAACACAAACAAATACCCAGGGAAGTGCATCTGAAATTCAAATCCACACGACCAGATCACCACAGCATGCATTACTGTCAACATCGGGTGTGTTAACTCTGTGACAGAACAAGCACAGAGATACATTGCATTACGCACCACTGCAGGGACAGGTTATATATTTATTTTCAATCCTTTCCTTTCCTTCCAATCGAAGTTTTTGTCCAAGTCTCGCCTGTTTTTTAGGCGAGGTATACAGGACAACCTCAGTCTATCTATCTATCTATCAGTCTATCTATCTATCTATCAGTCTATCTATCAGTCTATCTATCTATCAGTCTACATGTATCTAGGAGGAGAGAGTAAAAAGGGTCATTTTCCCATTCTTCAATTTGGCAAATGAATTGAGGATGCGTTTGTTGAAATGTGAGAGAAGAGAAAGAAAGAAGCTACTACTGGTGTCCTGGTACCTAAAAAGAGCAGACCCATAATTAGTGTTATGAGTGATACCCGTGTTTATCCTATGACGCTGTGAGAAAAGGGTCTGTTCTGTGACACAGAACAGTGTTGATAGGGAGACAGAGATGCCTTGACATTGACTGCTGAACGACAGTTGCCTTGGGGTCAACACATACATTGAGAAGTGTGAGGCAGAACCGCATGGACAACATAGAACATTCAGGAATGTGTAAATGAATGTGAAAGTGTGTATATATATATATATATATATATATATGGGTTATATTTGCTACTCTATATCTCCCTGCCTTCTGGTTGTTAGGCTTGGAGCAGGAGATACATTCAAAACTCACTCAATACCAACATACAGGGACGTAAAGTATACACAGTTGGTAATCAACACAAGTGACACTAGTCACCTATAACTAGTGGCATGATCAATATGATGCATTATTAGAACTACAAGCAGAATGCTTGGAATGGGAAGGACCATCTTTGGATCAACTTTCTGAGATTCAAGAGCCACAAATAATGAGTTCACCGTGGGAACTCGTTGGCAGACTGAAGATACACTTCATCTCCCATTTCAAGGTAAAAGCCTCATGGTTTTTATAGCCCTATAGAGTTTCTATATCATTATTTCATAATCAATGAATCAATGAAGATATTTAGATGTTGACAAGCCGCTCCGTTCCTCCAGTGCATGGTTATGTTTCCCACAAATGGCTTTTACATGATCAGCATTAGCTATTACATTGAGGACATCTAGGTCAGTATTTTCTGAGCAGGGGGTCGTAGAGGCGCAGGATTTGTAGAAGGAGAACACACAACAAATACACCTTGATGTGTCTGCATTCAACCTACCTAATGGGAAACATTTCCATCAATACATTAGAGTGAAAGTGAAACACACAGTGGATCATGTGTGTGTGTGTGTGTGTGTGTGTGCAGGTGTGAAAGACTGTCAACAGGCAAATATTTTGCCTATTTGAAAATTATTTTCAAAAGCATTTCTGACCTTTATGACAGCATGGGCCTGATTTACTAAAGGTTTGCACGTGTAAAAACGTGTGTACATTTGATATTACCTGCAAACAATTGTGCAGCTGATCTACTAACGGTGCGTGCTGAGGATTGCATCTTTCAAATGCGCAACACCACACGCAATGTCCATTTAGTACGTTTGCCTTAATGAATCTGAAATATGGGGCGTTTCTGCCCTAGTGCGCAAAATACTGGGAGGAGAAAATGCTTGAAAAAATAGGTTAATTCAGCCACGCAATGGGATTTACCAAACCTGGAAGTAATTGCGGTGCTTGTGACTGCGTCTGTATTTACAGTAATACGTTGGAAAGGAAGGGGTTCATCAGCCCAGCATTGCGCACAGATGGCTGCTGATATTGTGGCAAGGAGGAGACATAGGAGGAGACATAGGAGGAGACATAGGAGGAGACATAGGAGGAGACATAGGAGGAGACATAGGAGGAGACATAGGACACATAGGAGGACACATAGGAGGAGACATAGGCACAATGAAAGAATACGTAGAGAAAGGGTTTTTGTCACTGTTAACGTTTTTGGAATGACAGAAGTAATAATAATTCAGACATAGTGCTAGCACTATGTCTGAATTATTATTATTGAATTGTTAGAACCAGATAATTGCAGTTTGGACGATGCAAAAATGATCCTTCCTTTGTTTTAGTTCATGACCTGCAAAAAAGAGAAAAATAGTTTTTTAAATACCATACATAATTTAATAATAATATTTTAAACTGAATTGCGCTTATTTTCTAACTTACTGGACCATATTTTACCTTGAGCCCTCAGTACACCACCTGTATGCCTAATGTCAGACTTGTAGCACATCATGTAACACACACACATGCACATTCATCCTATATATATTCCATAATCCTATCACCTTGCCCTCTCACACTGTTGTGTATCATTTTGTTCTTTGCGTTAATCAAAAATATTAAATTGAATCTTGTCGAAAGACTGGAATCAGACGCCGTCGAATGCAAACAGTTTATTGTGTAGCTTAAGGTCAAGTACAGCAACAAACCAAGTGAGGAGCAAGTTATCAGTACGACGATAACTCCCTTCTAACACTTTTTTCTAGCAGGTGGTTTTTATACCCCTTCACCAGCCGTGCATTTGTATTTATTGCTGTGTGGCACTTTCTTGGATAGACCTTCTCCCTACTGCTCATGTACTCGTGCAACTCTGGGCCTCCCGTCATCATCTCTCCTCCTCCCGCTTGGTGAGGCCTAAAGCCTAAAGCCTTTACTACTAGGCCCCATTTTTTCATCAGATCTTTTCTGCTGAAGATCTGTGTTCTCAATCCCAAATCTTGCACACCGGTTAATCTTGTTAATATCAGTTATAGATATTTAATTGTAGTGATTAATAGTAGTATAGTTCATTGTAAAATGTGATTACATTTTCCCACTACAACACCTCTCATGATGTGCTCTCCAGCCTGAGGCCAGCTGGTCTCTGATAACAGCCGTTTGTCTCCAGCCAGTTGTGGACTGTTGGATGTACTCTTGACCTGAAAGCTACAGAGTTCATATTAAGACCATTAGCTTCTGGTCGAACTGAGCCCGTCTGGCCACATTACAGGTGAATGCATATATGAGTCTTGTTTGTGCAGCCACAAAAGATTGCCCAAAACTTGTCAAATGTTTACGTTCAATCAAAAAAATTGCTTCCTACAATCAGTAAGACAGAATTCAAGGCCTAAATCCCTGACATGAATCTAAAAATGTTATACAATAATACATGAGATGGAAGTTGCCAGTATAGTGATTTTAGTAATACTCATTGATGATATGATAGAGGATACTTTCCAGTACTGGAATTCACAGGTACCAGTATATAGACACAGCATAATGAATCAGTTTTTTTATCTACTATTAAAGAGGCACTCTTAACACATTATGCAGCAGTAAAGAAGTTCCTGGAGTAATGGTCTCTTGCGGATATTAAGCACAGTATTAACCTGGAACAAATGGAAACCAGAGCGGCTGCAACGGCTGAGTCAGCAGATGGTGATAATCGCTGGGAGAGAAACAGGTGGACACTGTCTGCTGCTTAGTGAGTAATGTATACACAATGTGTGTGTGTGTGTGTGTGTAGGTGTATGCATGCATGTGTGTGTGTGTGTGTACTATATGTTGAAGTACCCCATGGTGTATAAAGGGCCCAGAGAGGACGTCCAACAGGCACATCATCTTGACAGACTGCAGACATGCTCAGATTCCTCCTGTTGACTTCCCTCGCAGCCCTGGGTAAGTAACTCAAACTCTGCTTCATTATGCATCACATTGAATATTCAACGACATTAATACACTGCCTTGATGAATCCATTCATTGATTGATTGAAAGGCAAGCAAATCTTGCATCGAGTCTGAGTTCTACACCTCTAAAGACAAGATATGAGATAAGTTAATAGACAATAAACTAACTAGTTGTACGGTTTCCACTACGGCTTAATGTGCCCAGTGTTGAGCGAAGGCTGATAAACAGCAAACTATTGGTGAGCCAGGCGCCTTGCTCCATTTGCTCCAGACAATTGATTTACAAGACTTAGATGAATAATAATAGTAAAAACTATTAAAAAAAGAGAAAACAAAACAATAATTAGGGTAGTACAATTATGCTAAACCAAATCCATGCTTTGTAACATATATCTATGGTATATTTTTATGGTTTTTCTATTTACCATAAATGTATCAAGTCAAGTCAATTCACCATTTACCATAGAATTGACCATTTCATTTATCCTACATTGTACTTCCTGTTTTTCGTTTGCTATAATCCTGTTTAAATGAATGTCTTGCAACAGACATGCATCAAATTTGCCTAATGCAAATCGATATCAATTAACAGATAAATAACTAATGAGACAAGGTTAGCATTTAGCATTAGCATAAGACATGATGGCGTCTGTGTTGTCCCAGTGCTGGCTGAGCTGGAGCCCCAGCCGCGGTTCCTGGAGGACATCGCTGAGGGCCGCGTGGTGGGGGGGGAGGTGGCCCAGGCTCACTCCTGGCCCTGGCAGGTGGGCTACGCTACAAACACTTTGCACTTGGATGGAGAAAACCAAAAACCCTGTTAGTTCGAACTTATTTTTAGATAGTCACTAACTACAATCGACATCTCTCTTGCAACTTCCCCCCATGCAGTCTGTGTGTGTGTGTGTGTGTGTGTGTGTGTGTGTGTGTGTGTGTGTGACAAATCTTCAATACTTCACTTCAGCCCTGAGGCAACTTCTCAAAGGAAAGATTGACTTGTTTTGCTACCGAGTCTGCATTCAGTCAACATACAACTTACTTGTGGCTTATTCCTAAATCTTTCTCAGCTTATTCCTAAATCTCGCTTAAACCCAGATCTTTCTCAGTTTATTCCTAAATCTCTCTTAAACCCAGATCTTTCTGAGTTTATTCCTAAATCTCTCTTAAAGATTTCTCAGCATAGCATAAAACATGTAGCCTACATTACCTGCCTCAATCCAAATAACAAGATAGCACCTGTAAATGTGAGGAGTTATGTACATAACCCAGTTAGGCAATGGCTGCTCATGCTAATTAATTAATTAATGATCAAATCCTTTCCATTGACTCAAAACACAAAGGTGGACTTTTTACTCACTTCCTCCTCTATTTATGCAAAATGAGTAATGGAGGGTGTAACAGAACTAGCTGTGTAACTACCAGCATAAGCTGCCTGTTTTTAATCATCTGCAGATTTATAACTGTGTGTATTCAAATCCTAATGAATGTGTGTGTGTTTCAGATCTCCCTCCAGTACAAGTCTGGAAGCTCCTTCTACCACACGTGTGGAGGAACCCTGATCAAGAGAGGATGGGTCATGACCGCCGCCCACTGTGTGGACAGGTGAGAGTAAAACACAGGTACACACAGCAGGTTACATACACACACATACACGGTAACACTCAGTTTTGGGCTGTTAGACCCAAAACCGACCACGTCAACGTGCGCGTGAAAGACGTGATGTAATAGATGCCATACACATACATACACACACACACATCTGCTCTCCCAAAAATGGCAGCGGAAAAAAACCTGCTGTATGATTTATATCCTGAAAAAGAAGGAAATCACACGACATGTTTGTTGGTCTCGTAGAACGCGTACGTGGCGCGTGGTGCTGGGCGACCACAACATCAACGTGCAGGAGGGCAAGGAGCAGTACATGAGCGTCAGCCGGGTCCACCTCCACCCCAACTGGAACCGCAACAACGTGGCCGGAGGGTGCGTGTCCACTCATGATCATATTATTGTCTCAGTAATTCATTAATTAATTAATCGTTCTGGTTGACGTTTAGCTACGACATTGCCCTCCTGCGTCTGACCACTGACGCCGCTCTGAACAACAACGTCCAGCTGGGCTCTCTGCCTCCTAATGGCCAGGTTCTGCCCAACAAGAACCCCTGCTACATCACCGGATGGGGACGCACCCAGAGTGAGCCGCAACCACATCATAACCAAGAAAAAAAAACCCACACAACACATAGAATACACACACACACACACACACACGCAAACAGAAAGATTCAGCAATGCCCTTTCAAAGTCATCTTTAAATAGCCACAATTATTAAAAACACATTTCCACACCATGTTTTTCCTATGTGTTCTTATATATATATATATATATCTTATGAACTACTATCTCATCATCGTTCTCCTCCAGCCGGGGGCCAGCTGTCCGCCCAGCTGAAGCAGGCCTACCTGCCCTCTGTGGACCACAGGACCTGCTCCAGCTCCTCGTGGTGGGGGGGCTCGGTCAAAACCTCCATGGTCTGCGCCGGAGGTGCCAGCGAGTCCGGTTGCCAGGTGAATAGGCCGCGATAAGCACCCCCCCC
>OMKN01047328.1:2980-13789 GCA_900302345.1 Melanonus zugmayeri | reverse complement strand
CTGACATGTCGCACTCTGTCCTGAGTGTGTGTGGTGACGGCTGGTTTAACCTGTGGGCCTTGATCACTGGATGCACCACAGGTGTGCAGCCTCACCTCAGAGTCTAATCAGCCTGACTCAGGCCTCAGGTGAGGCTGCTTCAACCAGACACCAACCACACACACTCCACAGACATATCAGCCCCCTTTGCATTCTCAATGAACGCACTAGGGCTGCGTTTCCCGATACCGGCATACCTTGAGTTTTCGCGATGTCCGTCACCGATTGGCTACGCGGACGCGCACACAAAACGTTTCCTGCCGCGTAGCCAATCGGTGACGGACATCGCGAAAACTCAAGGTATGCCGGTATCGGGAAATGCAGCCTAGTACTATAGTACTACAGGATAGTCTAGTAGTGGTTAGGATGTTTGACCCCCCCCCAGCTGAAAAGGATCTGGGTTCAAACCCCAATGAGCAACATCCCCCAAACCCCCTTACCTGCTCCTTAATGACATGTATCTCATTCATTCATTCAAATTTGGGAGAGAAAAATGGCTAAAAAGACTAAATATAACGTACGGCAGACAGACAGAGGGACTCACCTTGACTTGTTGTCATCCATGATCCCCTTGAAGGCCAGGCTCTTCAGGATGCCGGCCACTATCAACACACCGCTGGCTATCCAGCCTACAAACAGACCCGGGCCGAACGTATACCTGCAACCCAGCAGAGGAACGCTCACACAACCAGCAGGAACCCCAAGACTCAATGTAGTTTCATTAAGACTCCTTAGACCTTTATCACAAATAGACAATAGATATAAATATATATTTCTATATGTACTATTCCTGATACGGCTATATAAAAATATACTTATAGACATATGTAGGCCTATATACAGTATATAGTGAGATCAGGAGAGGGAGAGACAAGAGAAAGAGTGAGACTGAGATTGAGGAAGAGAACGAAAGAGAAAGACAAAGAAAAAAAGGGTGAGAGAGAGAGACAAACAGTGAGAGACAGGTCAGAGACAGCGGGTGAGAGACAGAGAGAGGGCTGAGCTAAAATAGACCCATTGATGTACCTTGGCATTCCTCCCATGCCTCCTCCCATGCCTCCCCCCATGCCTCCCATCCCTCCCTGGTAGCCCCCTCCATAGTTGGGGTTGTAGCTGGCCATCCTGAAGCTGGCCACGATCTGGTTGGCATAGATAGACGCTCCTGCAATGCCACAGACACCTGAGGGGAGGGAGGGAGGAAGAGGGAGAAAGGGAGAGCAGAGAAAAATCTGGACAGTGGCTTCTTTTGAGGACTCTTAATTTGAAACTTATTTTGAATGTAATATTTCTACAGTATTATATGGCCAATAGGGGTCATGTATTTTGTGTCAAAATAAAAGCGCGATATCCTACCACCGATGATGAACATGATGCCGGCGGTGAGGCTCATCTTGGCCTTGGTGGAGTCGGCCATGCTGTTCATGGTGAGACACTTCAGGGAGAAGACGGAGATCACGGCGCCGAGCACACTCAGCACCACGCCCACGATCATGAGCGCCCGCACGGCCTGGAACGTGCCTGCAGGGAGAGAGACACCAATGATTACAACAAGTAATCCATTGTGTGGTTCGGCCTATTGTGGGATGCCGACCGTTTCCATGCCATGACCCCACCTGTGGGGGTTCTTCTGGCCCCAGAACCCACCAGCAAAATTGTGTGCAGCGAAATAAGCAATGCATTACCATGTCAATTTTTTTTGGATAATTAACATTTATCTATGTGTTTTGTTGTTATTATACAATATTCCTGTTTTCAGGCTTCAAACTTACTAATAATCAAATTAATCAGTCAAGGCATGTAGGCACTTATGGGTCACCACCCACCTCCCAGGGTAAAAGAGAGACGGTTTTTCAAAATAAAGTGGGTTGATTCTAATAGTAAGGATAGTTCTGTGATCATTCCTCAATCAGTCTCCATCTTTGTGAAAGACGCCTGACGCCTACCAGCTCCTTAATGACCTGTATCTGAATTCCCTGTAGGTTGCTTTGGGTAAAAACGTCTGATCAATGTCTAAATATATTATACAAATATAACTCATCTCATAGTAACCATCTTTTTGGAGACCTCCTTACATGTGGTTTCTATGTGTGCCAAGTTTTAGGTAAGGTACGGAAAACTTTAACTCATCCCTGTGGGGAAATTCACTTATAGAACTATATCCTTTTTTTATCTTAAACTTTTTTACCTAGGTTAAACAACATTAAAAATAAGATAAAAGACATAAATTATAGATTAATAAATACAAAAAATATATATATATAACCTGAGATTAAAATGCTGTTGCATAGTAAAGTACTACAGTAGGTGGCTGTTATGTAATAACTGGTGGTTGACAGATACACAACATCAACAACAACAACATTGTACCATTAAAACCCCCATTAAAAAGTCTCACTGCCACTGTCTGACTACGATGGTATAAAACATCGGGGTGATGTTGACAACAACAACAACAACAACAACACAACGCTACATTGCACTTGAGTTTGAAGTCACTTCCATTATAAAAAAATGCACCTGCAACGGTGGTGAGTTTAAATTGACACTGACGTCATTTTTTGAGCTACGAACACCAAATTTCCCACATTACCTAAGGGATGTTCTTAAAATGTTTATTCCCTGGGCGACTCTGAAGCAGACTTGTGATTGATAGAGTGGCTTGCTTTGCAACCACACTAATGAATTAATCTCATTACAGTGTATTCTGCTTCTTGGTGGAAGCTGATATTTGCGCGTTGGTTTTGTTCTGATAACCGTGTTGACTAAAGCGAGGCCCAGGGACGATGCTACAGAGGCCCACAATGCATCAGGGCTTAAGTCAATACTGATAGCAGCAGGCTACAGACGCCCGACTGAAAAAATCTCCATGAAACATTGCAGTGGGGGAGACAGAAAATAAGGCCAACATCAGCTGAAAAATGGCTGACACACTTGTAGCTCTCAGAGATAACAGCCGAAGACACGGCAAGAAGAAGAAGAAGAAGGTCAGCTGAAAAATAGGTTCGGCGAACATGAGGTGAGACGGGAAGACGTGTTTGATAACAGTAATGGGACAATCAGTATCATGTTCTCCTAAGATACCGTCGTCCACACTTCCACTTCCGCAAAATATGATATGCATACTATATTGTTATTATTAAATGCTTAAAATCCATGGTAATTCCTTATCATTTTCCCTAATCCTTTACTCTAAATGAAAGCTCGTAGCGCGTAGGCGTAGAGCAATTAGGCCCCTGACAGAGGAAATGTATAATTCAGTCTGTAGTAAATCATTGGATAAATGTAATGAAATAAGCGTGGATATAACTACATTTAATTATATACCGCTGGGAAAGGTTAGAGCGAGTTACAGGAGAGTCCATTTCATTATTCACGAAAGACCAAGTCCCTTCACCTCCGACAGCAACATCACATTCTCCATCTTTTCCTACCAGCCATCCAAACCCATGTCAATCCCAAGCAAGGTGCAATAAACCAAAAGCTAAATATTCCTTTATTAACCCCCACTAACAAATATATATATATTTTTTTACATTTTACTGCACTCAAAAAAGCTAATTTTACATCCTCTATTCACTATAACTTCCTGCTTCCCTCCACTCCCTTCACTTCCACCTCCACCTCCATCTCCACCACCTCCACCTCCGTACCTGAGAAGCCCAGCAGGCCGTAGAGTGGACGGCACTCGGTGAAGCCGGAGGAGGCCGTCTCGCAGTCCTGCCAGAGGCCCTTGTAGGTGTACACTGAGGTCACCACGTCACCCTGCCGGTCCTTCACGCTCCAGTTGTTCATGGCCGTGGCGGCGATGAGGGCCGCCGCACCGATCACGCCCAGGATGAAGCCGCCCGTCTGCAGAACCGTTGGCGCCATTTTGCTTTGTCCTTTTCCCTCAAACGAAGGTGATGATTGTGGTCTGGGGTTGAGGTGGGGTCGACAGCGAGAGTGCAGGTGTGTGTGAATGTGTGTGTGTGTGTGTGTGTGTCTAGAAGAAGAGGTTCAAATCTGGGTGTGTGGTCAATGAGTACAGATGTGTGTGTGTGTGTGTGAGAGAGAGAAAGAGAAAAAGAGAGGGCGAGAAAGTAGTTGAGGAGGTGTCGAGGTGCCCGGCGACTCAGAGAGGAAATGAAAAAGGAACACGGAAAGGTGATGATGTCGCTCGCCACGGCGGTTAAGTCGCCACCCAGTTGGTCATGTGGTCACGTAAGCAGCGCCGGGGGGGCAGGCCAGCGCGCACACACACACACACACACATACACACCCACTACACACACCCACTCCTGCGTACCTCTTAGGGTGGGTTGTGTCGACAGGTGTGGCTGCTATGGCGACGGGCGTACCTGGCACGTTTAAATGTAAATAATACATCAGACCAATCACAGTCTGTGTGACAGCACTGGGTGAAACCATGAAGTGTCGGTGAGCTGGCAGCTTTGTCTGCAGTGTGACTGAGACTTGTTTGATTGCAGTAGTGAGCCATCAGAAACCGCTTCACATAAAGCATAAATAAGGACATGCAGCGTAATATACAAAGAGATTGATGAATATACACACAGAAATACACACGCAGGGTCCAAAACCAACCGCTGCCGCCAGCCAACGGTGGATGGATTCGACCATTTGGCAGAATTTTTGGCAGCCAAGAAAACAATTGCTCGGCCGGTGGATTGTTCCTCTCTTCTCACTCTGGATGTGAGACGCCACAATTTTAAAAGTGACATTTTCCACCCTGCATGCATGCAGATAACGCTGAGGTGCAGTCATCTTATACAAACAGACCGAGTCTGTCAGACAAGTGCAGCTGTATGGAGAGACTGGGGAGCAGAGAGAGGGATCACATCAGAGCATAGAGGGTTAATGCATGACTGTAGCTCATGCATTAATATGCATGACAATGGGGGTCTTGTAAGCAAAGACAATCACTATTTTAGTAGAAAAACTGATATTGTGGTTGCTTCCTGCAGAAAAAGTTCCACTATATCAAAAAGACAACATTTTTCTCCTAAATATATTTCACAAAGCTCAAAATCATGGAAGCCAGCGCTGAGGGACGCCAGCATAAACAGGGACGAAAGCAAAACTAACATTTGCACGATACTTCAACAATGCACAGGCTGACCCTGGTGGACCGTAGGCTGATAGCGCTAGGCAGGTAGTTAGTTCCAGTACAACTCATTACGCGCTTTAGCCTCCGCTGTGGGATGAAACCGCGTCTCAGTTCATTTCTATGATTCACGCCAGAGCTTATCACTGGGTCAACAGTTTTGGGAGGAGATTGTGTTTTCTTATCATAGTTCTGCCTCTTTCTCTTTCTCTCTTATACTCTCTCCCACTCACTCTCTCTCTGACACAACTGATAGTGTTTGGAAATGTATAGTAACATAACAACATTGAAACGAATATGATTGCTCTCTTTTTTGTTGGTTTGATTTTGGAGGCAGCCTACATTTATAATAATAATAATGACAATTTGATAAACTGAGAATGATCAACAGTTACTTTGACGTCAAATAATAAGAGGTAGTTTTGTCTTGGCTGGTTAAATTAAAAAACAGTGACCTTTGCTTTGACATTTCATATTTGCATCCCTGTATTACATTTGAACAAACAGGTATCAAGATGTTACCTGAAACGGTGCAGGAAATAGTCTCACGTGATTTTTCAATACTTTAATTATTTCATAATGCATTGTCATTTCCAAAACAGACCTTTGTGAACGGATGTAGGCCTACTGTTGTCAGACCAAGTTATTTGCATGTCGGTTATAAAGTTATAGTGTGTATAGAGTGTATAGAGTGTGAGAACCTCTTTGAAACTTGAAATGGCAACGAGGCAACACAATGTCATCCTGTATTCAAATGCGATATTACTTGTCAACTGGAAAACCAATACCAAAGGTCGCAACCCCTATACACACACACACACACACACACACACACACATTAAACAGACTGCTAAAAGTGTTTTATTGTATTAATGTATTTACCATTGTCTATGCCGTTATAGTTCATGTCTGCAAAAGTGCATAGCCGACCATGTCACACGCTTGACCTAAGCTGAAGAAGTGTACGGGTCCAGTATTCCCTTCCTGGCCATCCCACCGGGGAACAGTATGTAGGCGACCTGCTGCTGCGGCTGCAGACCGGCTGCGGACCACGACGCGCTGCAGCCGCACGGCACCGCGTACCCGGGACCGCCCGGTGTGGCCGTGTGCGCGCTGTGAGTCAAACCCCCTATCGCCCCGCCAGCCTGGTGGTGGTGGTGGTGATATCCGAAAGTGTGCGCGTAGTAAGGTAAGCAACCGAGCGGCATTGTCGTCGTCGTCGTCGTCGTCGCGTGCGGCGTCTCGGTGACGCGCCGGACAGCTCCGGTGCTGAAACGCGCGATCGGGTCCAGGAACGAAAACGACGGCGGCGGCGTCAACGCGGGCGACAGGAGGAGAGCTCGGGCTTTTTTGTCGGCGGTGAGGAAAGCGTCCGTCGGGAATCCGTCCCCCTGCAGGAAAGGCAGCGGGAAAACGAAGCGGTCCCTTTTGGACGCGCTCTTGGGTTTCCTCCGGGGTCGGTACTTGTAGTCCGGGTGCTCCTGCAGGTGCTGAGCGCGCAGCCGCTTCGCCTCGTCGATGAACGGGCGTTTGGTGGAGTCGGAGAGCAGCTTCCACTCGGCTCCCAGGCGCTTGCTGATCTCGGAGTTGTGCATCTTGGGGTTCTCCTGGGCCATCTTCCGCCTCTGGCCTCTGGACCAAACCATGAAGGCGTTCATGGGTCTCTTGATGTGACCTAGAGGTTTAGACATGGCAAAAAGTCGCTTAACTCTCTCCACAGGCTTGACCCACACGTGCGAGGTGGGAAATGAAAAAGCAACAGGTTAGATTGTCAATGTTAAAAAAATATATATATATAAACTCTTAGATATACGTAAGTATTTGACTTGGGTGTAAAATTGCAGTGGCGCATGCAGGTTTACACAAAGTGACCGAGAAAACAGGACATGTCCTCCAAGGCGAGGAGTGTCACACAGATCAAGTTAGAGGCTTGTTTTGGATCAGCTTGCCATGGCCGCACAACACCACAACACACCACAACACTGTGTCTGTCACGGTGGCCCTGGCCAATGGGGAGCCAGAGAGGGCACTGTAATCCCTTCACTAAACAATTCATCAATACCTAACCAAGCACACACACACACACACACACACATGCACATACACATACACACACACACACACACACATGGACGCATGCACACACACACACAGATCTAAGCAACATTTTAAATATACTTCAGTTGTCAAACTACGTACGATAACACAGTTAGAAATAGAAGCAAGACAAGGAAACATTATCTGTATCATTATCATATCGGTATCATCAAGTTTTTGAAGCGCTGTTTGCAAACTTTGCATCTTGCCCAGCTGTACATTATTTCCAATTATTACATTCTAGTTATTATGTGTAAGAGTGTCTCACCTCAGCTATGAGTCCATCACTTCATCACTTCATGAAATCAATACTAATCATAAGCATAATTCACTGGCCCTACATGACTGCATCGATTGCTACAGTTTTCATAATCACTGTCCCTTATCTGATCAAATGCATTCCTATGGCCGCCTTACCTGTTATTGAAATGACATTGATAGAAATACAAAACTGTGGAGTTAAAGTAAAGCTGCAAACTGCAGATTTTGACAGCAAAATCAGTCCAAACTACCCTCCTTTTATAATGGGACTTTACCTGTGCGTCGTGCAGCACATGTTAAAAGTGAAAAGCACACGTATGCTTATAGTTCGTGGGTATTAACATGCCAGAAGCGTGACGTGGTCCGTGACTCCCAGGCCAAAATTGGAGCGGGCTGGGGCAGCGCAGATAAAGTCGAGTCTCCTATAGATACTGGGCCGCCGCAGGCCTCAGGCGAGGAGGAGCGGGAGGAGGCGCGCCTCTTCAAAGGCACAAATAAATGGACATAAAAGATCCAGGGGTTGATCTCTCTCCTCGCGGCTGTGCTGATATCAACACACAGTGGGCGAAGGCCGGCGGGCACTGGGGGGAGGGCGCACCGCCACGCAGAGACACTGATTACCTTCCGCAGAGAAACATAATGATATCTGCCCACAGCGGTGGATGGACGGTTGGCGCCAAAGCTGCAAAAATGATGTTTTTTTTCTTCTTGTGAATGAAATCTGAGTCTTTGTAGATAAAGAGATCTTGTATTGTTTGCCACAGTGTTGAGTGTGTATAGCTATACAGTGTGTGTAACTATACAGTGTGCACTGGACAGTATTTACTATACAGTGTGTACTAGAGTGTGCATAGCTATACAGTGTGTACTAGACAGTGTGTATAACTATACAGTGTTGTACTGGACAGTGTGTATTAGACAGTGTGTATTAGTGTGTACCAGAGTGTGTATAACTATACATTGTGTGTAACTATACAGTGTGTACGAGAGTGTGTATAACTATACAGTGTGTGTAACTATACAGTGTGTACCAGAGTGAGTATAGCTAAGTGTGTTCTAGACAGTGTGTACCACAGTGTGTATAACTATACAGTGTTGTACTGGACAGTGTTTTGTGGGAGTTTTAAGAAAGGGTGGCATTTCAACTCTTTAGAGAGATGAATAAAAGGAAAGAACGAAGGAAGTTAGAGAAGAAAAAATAATGGGGTAAAAAGACTGAAGAAAAAAACTGCCAGCAGTGCAAAACCGGTGGTAATCCGGTTATCCCTCCTGGGGTGCAGATACTGGCCCTCCTCCACAGAACTTTATCTCCACTTCTTATGTCAAAAGTGTCCTCTGCGCACTCCGGCGGATTAAGGAGTCACGCTGGAGGAAGAAGAGGACAGGTAGAGGAAGACCTGCAAGAGAAAAGAAGGCGAGGAAAAGGAGGACGGTTGCCCGGGGGCCGCATTGTGTCACATATGACGGACAGCTGAGAAATAAATGGTGTCAACAATTATACTTATGAATGTTTGCCTGATTTATTAACATCACACAGAGGGAAAGTGTAGACATGATGTGGGTCATCACAATAGTTTGGATTTATATGTGTTCATTTATAAAATAAAATAAAATGTGTTATCCGAATACTCCTGGAAACTTGCGTACCCCAAATTAACTGAACTGCGGAACTGCTCTAAACTGTATAAAATATACCCCAAAAAACACCACTTTTGGGGTGCCGGTACAATCTTTTTATGAAACCTTTTACATATTAATACACATGAATATTTTTTTTCCTTTCAGATTCTCTTACTTATGTTAACATGTGAGTACTTCAGAACTCAACATATAATGATGAAATGGTTATCTTGACAAAATAAAGTCATTATATTAAATTCTATTACTGTACTTTACTGTCAGGTTATCCAAGGTGAAGGAGAGGTCAGAAGAAAGGGAAAAGAAAATGAATTATTGACACGAAAGACCAGAGCCAAGACTCTGCTACCAGACAGAGATAAGAGTGAATGCATGGCTGTGTTATAGGAGCACCTCTGAGGAAATCTAATGTCCTCATTTTTTCACTGGCCTGTTGTTATCTAAATCCACTGGGCACAGATTAGGTCACCTATTTCACGCTTTTAATTTGAAGTACATTATGGTTGTCTGTTTATGATGTCCCAGTACATCATAAACGGACGACCATAATGTACTTCAAATTAAAAGCGTGAAAGAGGGAGCGGGTTCTTTTCTCCAATAGGTCAAATGCACTTTTTGTGTCCTTTGTGATTTTTTTCTACAAAGACTTATTTCAATAACTACGTGTGTGCATAGGCGGAAATCCCGGGGGGGACAGGGGGGACATGTCCCCCCCTCCAGTAAAGCTGTCCCCCCCTAGATTAATTTGAGACACAATTAATAATTTTTGAACAATGCAGTAGTATTTATTGAAAGCAATAAATACTACTAAATACTAAAGTGGTTCGTTTTTAACGGGACCATACAATCGCCGACAGAGTCCTCGCACCAGACCCCCCCAGTAAGAGATGCTGTATAAAAGACAGGCTACAACTTTTATTCCTTGTCCCCCCCTGGAATTATTCTCTAAAATGTTACTGTTTATTGTCCCCCCCAATTATGAAATGGGATTTTCGCCCCTGTGTGTGTGTGTGTGTGTGTGTGTGTGTGTGTGTGTGCGCATGTGTCCTTGTGTTATTTGACATTTGGAGTAGGATTGTCTCTTTAATTCTATTCAAATATTAAAGTCCTATTATTGCAAACCAGTAGAATAGACAAGCAGGTCTTTGCATGCACACTGCACTGTTAAAGTTCAGCAGAAAAGTTCAACGGCTTTCTATAAATACGTTGAAACACCCGGTGGAGCGAGATGTGTGGGCATCTTAAAAAAAAAGAAACGGACATGAGTTCGTGGCACTTCTGATTGGTCCATTAGGAAACATTTCAGGAGGAAAATCCTCAAGATTCTCTCGCTCTCTGAGAGGGATTTCACTAAATCTTGTGCTTATTCCCCCGATACTTAGGAAAAGTAATAGCTTTTAATAGCTTTTAATAGCTTTTCCCCTGACACATTGGTGATGGAATATGCTTTGGGTGTGCGTCCATTCTGATGTGGTTGGGGGATAGAGAGGCAAAGAGATAGGGAGAGAGAGAGAGAGAGAGAGAGAGAGGGAGGGAGGGAGAGAGAGAGAAAGAGAGAGAGAGAGGGAGGGAGGGAGGAAGTGGGCGAGAGAGTTAAAAATGAGAAAGAGAGAAAGAGAGAGAGAGAGAGAGAGGCGGGGGGAGAGGAGGGGGGGGGGGGGAGGAAGAGAGGG
>OMKN01047318.1:4722-18896 GCA_900302345.1 Melanonus zugmayeri | reverse complement strand
ATGATGTCCGGTACAGTGTGTCCCTGGAGGCCCTTGATGGCGGCGTAGAACTCCAGGTGCTCACGCAGCGTGACCCGGGGCCACAGGGGGTTGACCTGGGGACAGTAGCCCACATGCTGCAGGGGGTTCTCCACTGGATGGAACTCTGTGCTGTAGTCGCCCATCAGGACCTTGGACAGCGACGGAGAGAAGGATGCGCATACAAATGATATTATATCTCATCTTGGCCACAAGGTTAGAAATAAGTTCTGCTTTACTGTTCAGACTACACTGAACAATTTCAGTCTGAATGTAATCGACATCACAAACGTAGCAGCGTGTCTAGAAAAACGAAGTGCCGAACTCATTGCATCATACCCATGACAAGTCCCATGACTAAGAGTGGCTGCAGGTGTCTCTGTACCTGGCCAGCCGTGGGGACGGTGTCTCCTGACAGCATGTGCATGAGGGTGCTCTTCCCTGAGCCATTGGGACCCAACAGTCCGAGAACTTCTCCTGAAATAGAGCAGAACAAAAATAATCCCATGCACATGGGACAGGGAACCCATGTTTCAAGCAAAACAGCGGACACCCATTGACATGAAATACAATCTCAGGATTTGTTGCCTGAAAGAAAACAAAAACGCGTTGAAATTATACACACGTTCTACCCTGCGGTAGAACGTCAGTCAACCAAAGGGCCGTATGTGGCCCGGGGGCCGTACAATGCCCAGGTCTGCTCTAAGTGCTCAAGTGGTTAGTTTGACTGGTGGCTGTAAATGACTCTAATGGACTTGAGTGTTGGACTGTCTACTATTAAGAGAAAGCCTAGGCAACCAACCGACACATAGCCAATGAAGTGTAATGTCCTTGACATGAAATACAATCTCAGGATTTGTTGACTGAAAGAAAACAAAAACGCGTTGAAATTATACACACGTTCTACCCTGCGGCAGTCGTGCAAACCTGATTAAAAAAGAGCGAACATACGAACCTTTGCGGACACAGAATGAGATGTTCTGGGTTGCGACCTTCCTGCTCTTGCTGAGGGAGAAGCCTTCCCGCTTGTCTTTGTACTGCTTCTTCAGGTTGCTCACCACCACCACTGGCTTCTAGAGGAACAGCCCAGGGACCACTCCTTTAGTCATGACATGGTTGCACCAATTTATGTAATAATGAGAATATCAGACTTTTCTTGCCCTTGGATGTTATCCAGCCAATCAGCTCCTACCTCCTCACAGCTCTGACAGTTGAGGGCCTCCTTTACGCGGGCCTTCTCCAGGCGTACATCCTCATCCTCATTCTGCACCTCAGGAACGCACTCTGCTCTGGGCGTGGTCCTTCGGGTCAAACACATAACTTTAGTTTCCCCCCCCCCCATTATATTATTTATTAGTAATTTACTGTACTATTTAGCAGACACTTTTATCTAATGGGACTTTTATTTCATTCATGAGCAGGTCGGAGTTAGGGGGCATCCTGCTCAAGGATGCCCTACAGGTAGACTGCAGAATTGGCAGGCTGGAAGTCAAACACTAACCACACTAGACCATCCTGCCCCCATTTTGTCTGAAGATAGTGTTGGCCTTTTTTTTAATAGTAAAATATAAATATTTCTGATTGGGGAAATTACTCCAGTAAGTACATAATTGTATGGCAGAGTGAGTGAGTGAGTGAGTGAGTGTGTGTGTGTGTGTGTGTGTGTGTGTGTGTGAGAGTGTGTGAGAGTAAGTGAGTGAATGAGTGTGTGTGTAAATTTCCAAATTGGATTGAAATGATTGTAATCCCCCACCTGTGGAAGCGATCTCTCTTCCCGGTCCTCCCTCCGTAGCGGCGCTCCAGCAACCAGAGCAGGCAGAGCAGGGCGACACACTGCAGGTAGGGCTGAACACGGAGCAGAGCACGCGCACCGTCATGGCTGAACGTCACCCAACCATCCACCCCCACCCAGCCTCCCCACCTTGAATCCCACCGCTTGGATGTCTCCTTATCTTTATGGGTGATAGTAGGGGGCTTGATAATGGGGAGTTTTGAATTGAAGTCATTACATGTAAAAAAAATGTGTATGATAATGTATTGATAATGTATGTGTATTGATTGAATCATTATACAAATAATACTTTATTAATCCCAGATGGGAAATTCGGGGAGATGGTTATTTCTTAATGTGAATGTAAACATTTTCACAACAATTTTACAAATGTTGGTTTTCAAATGTTGGTCTTCATTCATCTCTACTCTTTGTGTGACACAGAGGCATTGAGTGTTCATACATATAGACTTCATGACACCATTATGTCTTTCAATGTAAAGGGGTAATCTCAGTGCCGGGACTGGAGTACATACCGCTAGGATGGCGATGATCAGGTTCTTCCACAGGAGGTTCTCTTCGTAGAGCAATGGGAGGAAGGTGGCCTGTAGGGGGACAAAAAACCTCTAGGGGTCAAGACGCTTCTTAACGATTCTCTTGTTACAGCTGAATGCAACAGTCTCATTTCACTTCAATCTCATTTGATTACATTGACAAAAAGATAACAATTTAGTACAATAAACGCATTTTATGTCATTTCAACACTTTCAGTTTCAATGTATGCGCGTAAACAGGCTGAGGCGGTTGTGAGTGCGCCGTGCCTTTCACGTGTCACTACTCGAGCGGCTCCTAGAGACGGAAGGAGGGCCTACCATGGTGATCAGGTTGAGGCAGGTCATGAGCGGGTACAGGGGGTTGAACAAACACAGGACGATGAGCAGGAGCCGGGTGAGGACCAGGTTGCCGTTAATGAACGAGAGCTTCACAATGGAAGCAGACACGACGCACACCTGGTAGATGACACATGTAATAACATTTGAGTTAAATACACAGGAATCTGGCCAGGGCCAACGTCTGGCAGCCTCAGATGTCTCATACTGGTATCCAGTCAGAAGAATAATATGGACATGCCGCACAAAAAGGAAGTTGATTATGGAAGTCAATTATGGCTTGGTTGCATAATAGTGTCGTTATGCATTTTTTAACCTCGATTTTCCTTCCTTGTGTAAAAGCATGTTACAAACTACGGCGGTATTCTCCAAAGTTGCATCCAAACACACAGAATTGTATCAACACACACGCACACAAAAATTAAAACGATATTAATGAGCCCGTCTCACCATCATGGAGACGACGGAGAAGAAGTCCCGGTTGCTCTGGACGCGGGTGAAGCTGAAGGACACCACGTAGGTGAAGATGATGATGGCTGGACCGAAGCCCACTGTACATATCATCTACCACAGAGGAAGAGACACAGAGACACAGGTGTCCAACAACCAAATAGAAACCTCCATAACAACCTATAGCATAGCAACAAAAAAACAATGAATTTATAGACACTTTCAGTCAAAGAATACTAACGTCCAAATACATTTAAGTACTCCTGCCCATCTCTACCATATAGTAAGTGTGTGTGTGTGTGTGTGTGTGTGTGTGTGTCCTGTGTGAGGCAGCGGTACGCACCACGCAGGTCATGTTGAGGGAACTCAGCAGGTTCCCGGTGTGGAAGGCGATGAAGACGCTGAGCATGCAGCACAGGATGAGGTAGTAGAAGGGGATGTCCACCGCCGCCTGGCCGCACCAGTAGGCCGACGGCACCATGCCGGAGATACGCAGGGTCGAGCGGCATTTGATCTACATGGATGGAGGGAGGGAGAGGGGGAGGGGGAGAGGGGTTTGGGTACTAGATACACTGCTGCGGTTTCACAGTGGTTGCGTTATACTGCGCTGTGGCCGTCCACTGATCCCAGTGCTGCTAGAGACGGGTTCAATGCAGAGATCACATTTCATTGTGCTTGTGAAATGACTAATTGTGAATGAGTGAATGAGTAAATTGAATATAATGGTATATGCTGATCCTGTGACTGTTTGTGAGAGGGTTGGGCTAACTTCCCATTCCTGATGTGGAGCAATATACCTTAATTAGATACAATATTGTCATCTTCTTCCATCAACATAACTATATGGATAAGACTACCGGAAAGTATTAACCTCAAAGCGTGTTAGTACAGCACCGTGAAGTACTCTGCACACCGACCACATAACTTGCCCGATAATAGTACTTGATCCAAAAAGAGTTAGAGTGTGACAGAGATTATCTGGGCCCATACCTCCCGGTCACGGGTGTGGTCCATGGCAAAGTAGGCTGGCATCCCGACGGCCAACATGCCCAGTATAATGGCCTCTATATAGATCATGACATAGGACGTGGTGTCTGGGATTTGCTGAGGGGTCGATACAGAGACAGAGAGAAAGAGCATTCAAGTAAATCAAAGTAAATTATGCTTTAACACACGTCCTATAAAACAAAACTAAAATGTTTATTACCGTGCGTTACTCCTCCCCAGTCCAACACTACTCACATAGTCAAAAGGTTTGGTCCAGGTTCGGATCCGACCCGTGCCGTTGAGGCCTCGGAGGAGGGCGTTGCTCAGGACGTTGACGGCCATGGGCAGGGAGTGCACAGTGGTGCTGTTGAACGCCACGCTGTACCCAAAGCCCTGGGTCACGAGAAGACAAGACATTGGCCCTCATTTACGAAACGAATGCACAACACAAAACCGGGCGTACGGTCATTTCCACGCAAAGCTCGGCATTTATCAATTTGGACGTGAGCGGAGGCTACGATCAAATCTCACGTCAAGTCTCAACTTGTGTCGCAAGTTTTCATGTCAGCGTGGACTTGCAGTGCAGCTTAGTAAATCTGTCTGAGTCCGAGAATTGTTATTAGACCATATTCTGACTACATCGATTATGTGTCATATATCTCTAAGGGCGTAGGTTTGATTTTGACATTGGTAGGGATGGGACTGCCGAACCCATGACATCAATGGTCCAACTTTTCTGCAACTTATTTTCACGGGAACAGACGGGATATTTTTCACCACATGTGTATGAAGCAGTACTCTCGTATATTAAGAAAATAGCAGAGCGTGACGGCCCCACTTTAAGACCTCCTGCACCCAAAGTGTAACCACAAGAGTAGGTTGACAGGTTCTCAGAGCTCCTGGGGTTCCCTCTCCTGACTAAGGGGGCATCAGATAGACCTTGCTGGATCCCGTGACGGTGATGGCAGCGCTGTGCGGAGCCGCGGCCATGTAGTCCTTCTGTGTCATCAGCTCCACCTTGATGTCCTGAGACTCCAGATTGTGGATGAAGTTGGAGATGTCTGAGCCTAAATCGATTGGGTTAACACAGACAGGTGTATGCGTTTTATCACAGTACAAATATGTGGGCATATATCGACGATAAACTGCTTTAAGAACCACATTGATGACCTTGCAAATTCTTTTAAAAAAGGCTGGGTTTTATTTATAGAAAACAAGACATGTTTTTCTTTTGTCAACAGGACATATATTCATATATTGTGCAGGCAACATGCTTGCCGATGCGTGATTATAGGGATGTTTTGTACAGGCATGCTGCTGCTGCTGCCACATTGAAACCCCTGGACGGGCCGTTGTTGTTATTATGGTGACTAACCAGAGGAGTTCTGGACCAGCAGGCTGGTGACGTACTTCCTGGGGGCCTGGTTCCTCTTCAGGAGATAGATTGGCAGGAACTCTCGTTCCGAGGAATGGATCTGGATGTTGCCGGTGACCAGGGACAGGATGAGCACTGCCGCCACAAACACCAGGAACAGGGCCAGACTGGCACAGAAAGAAAGGAAATTATGAAGTTTCTTTAGATGAATAAAAAAGGAAAAAAACAACAATATTTGCTACTGCATCATTTACTCAAACACAATAGAGCAATGTGATACGAGGACAAAAACACATTTAGTTTACATTAGCCTGCTAAAGTAACAGCATGTGTTTACCTCAAGTCCTCAACACAATCCCAATTAAGGGCCAAGTAAACCCCCAAATCACTTTATTCAGTTGAAAACGGGGGAAATTCTCTGTAAAATACAAGTCTCTTTTTTTTTTTTAAACCTTTACAACTGTCATGACAGCTCAAATTTTTGGAAACTCGTAGGTGGAAGTTCTGCTAAAAAATGGGGGTTTACTTACCCTTTAAATCCAAACCAACACACAACATAGCCGTAACCCCACCCACATGATTCACTACGTGTTTGTGCCGCGCGTGACCACCACTCACGTGTAGATGAAGGCCTTCCTCTCCCGGCGCATGTTGAGCATGTGCAGCCAGGCCACGGCGCTGAACTGCTGCCTCCAGAGGGCGCGGCCTGCCACCACGTCCGAGCGGCCGCCAGAGAAGACCAGCAGTCGCTGGTCGGTGTCGTCCAGCGAGCACGTGTCACCCCCCTCTTCCTCCACTTGCTCCTGGTTGAACACGCTGTAGTCTGGAGACACACACACACACACACTGTTGTGAATCCGGTCACCGCAACACACGGTGCCGTCTACCAGGATGAAACTGAAGGTCATCAACCACAAGGCACGGCCCTTCTGGTCACCACCAGGGAAACCGGCTCATGAGGGCCCAGCGCAGAAAAGCTAACCGAGCTCATCTGGTCTCAGAATCAATGCCGCAGAATTTGAACCAGTTAGAATTAACTGGTTCAAATTCTGCGGCAAATTCTGCGGCTCTAGTGAAGTTTTTCAGAATCGAATACAGGTCATGAAGAGTTTACTTTGAGTTAAGAAAAGTTCATAACCTGGCATGTTCAGAGAAAGGTACTTCCACTTTTCTAAAGAACTCCCTATTGTATAAAAAATAGGAATATACATGAGGGGAACCTCTCTCTTTTCCAACCTATGTATTGAATATTAATAGAAAGAATAACCTCCCCTAAAAGAGAAACTATAAAAACAATGGTTTCTGTAAAGTGCATTGGAAAATTTACTTTTCCCTGCCCCTGAGGAGAGCTACTTCTACAGAGGTAATAAAGGGTTAAACATTGTTTTTGGGGTAACTGCATGGTACATGCTTGAGCAGACCTGTGGTAACTAAGTTGAGAGAATACCAAGTCGATGCCTATGTCTGTAAAGCGAGTGAGTTTTTTCTAAAAAGGATGGATAACCACCGTTTGATAATAACTCTCGCTCTATATTATGGTTTAAAATTGTTATGCATGCTTTATCGCTCATTTTGGTGAATAACGAATGATAATCTGCTTACTTTTTATTCTTATCCGCTTAAAGTTTAATGTGTTGCCTATCTATCATTGTATTCCTATTCATGTAATAAAAGAATGAACTGCTGATTAAATCCTCTATGGAAAATCACATTTGTTGTGATTTGGTGTTTATTTGAATAAGGTCAAATGATTAAACTATACAAGAGTATGGGGGTAAAATACATGCTTTAATGCTGTCCATGGGAGGACAAGGATAGGAAAGCCAGGAAGAACGTGTAATATCGGTATTCCTGAGGCCCAGAGGAGGCCCTTCGAGGTACATAAAGGTAAATATAGAATTGTTAACTTGAATTGTGAAGAAGGGCTCTTTTTGGACAGGGATCCATAACAACACACACACACACACTAGGGATGAACGATATGGTACAAAAAACAAAAATCATATTGCGATTCTTTTGACAAATATTGTGATTGCAATATGATTCACTATTAGTGGGAATCATAATTTTTGCATCACGATTTAAATTCACTGAAAAAACTATGATGATGTGAAATTTGTTGGGGTCTGTACCAAGTTTTCTTACATCTGGAGAACAAAATGTGTAGGCCAGGGCATCTCTGCAGCACTACAGTACTTCATTTATAATGGTGTTCTAAATTTACATTTACACATTTTACCCTTATCAAAAAATTGCAGCTCCTGTAATTTGGATATTGCACTTGGCCATAATGCAATTTCGATAATATTTCAATTGTTCAGCCCTAACACACAAATACCCATGGTTGGGCACACAGACGAATACAGATGGATACACACACACACACTCTTTATGTGATATGGGAGATTGTGTCCTCGCTCACCGGTTTGGTCCACTTCTGCCTCCGCCTCCAAGCGGAGGAAAACGTCCTCCAGCGTTGTCATGGAGACGCCATAGTTGACAACACCCAGGTCGGACTGAGAGTCGAGCTCAGAGAACAGGCCTGAGTGACAGAAGAGGGGGTAAGTGGCCCGTCTGCCACAGATGCAAACAATAGCAGCTCTTTGGTCTTTGTGATAAGAATACCTGCATGGTGATTCACTTACGTTACAAACTCTGTACCAACCGACGCACATTGATTCCCGGTAGACGAAAGCGCAGAATCCATACAAGGATGTCATTTGGACAAACTATATTGGTAACGGATGTTTTAGTGACGCCAGGAGAGACGGCTATGATGGTTTGATCCCCCAGACCGGTCTTGTCCTTTAAGGGGACAACTCCAGTTTGTACCTTGACCTTTCTAAACTAGCTGGACTCACTGCACTACTATACAAGAGCACTGTGGTCAACTTTAAAGATCTCCTGTACCGTCTCTTTACAACATTTGCTCCATCCTATTGTTGATACCTAGTTCTCTAAAGTCCCTCCCTCACTTCTGTCTGTTCCAGATAGATCTTCAACGATAAATAGCCAACATCTCTTGGGAGGCCAATTCTCAATGAAGGGGACAGGAGCACATTTCTTCTTGTATATTGTGATGACAAAAAAACAACGTTAAAAGAGTGACTTACCTGGAAAGGTGTCCATGCTTTCAAAGGGTAGCGTGAAGGTCAGCTCTGCGTCCTGCTGCCGTGACAACTTGGCTTTGGGAACGTACTGCTTGACCAATAGGGTGATATTCTCCGCCTTGCATCCCTCACTGACCGACATTCTAATGCGGGAAAAATAAATGACAGGAAGAAAAGCCGGAATAACACAGATACGTTTATTCATTAGTTATATTAATTACATGTATTAGTTACCAAAAAGAGTCATATGTCATAGAAGCTACAGCTAAAACAGTAGAGTTTAGCAGAGCCATGGTCACCTCTGTGTATAAACCACCAGACGCAGAATTCACCTTTACAAATCCCCTACCAAACCCGCATAACAAGGCGCAGATTATAATTGGGGACTTCAACAGCCACAGCAGCCAATGGGGGTACAGTGAAACAAATTCTGATGGTGAAGCAGTGGAGGAATGGACGCCAACCAGCTTAGCCTCATCCATGACTCAAAACAGTCCACAGGAACAGAGTTCCTTCAACAGTGCTAAGATGGAAGCGGGGATCCAACCCAGACCTCGTATTCACAAGCAACAGCATAGCTGGCTCCAGCAAGAAATTTGTTACAGCTGTAATACCAAGAACGCAACATCGCCCCATCGGTGTCCAAATACACGCAGCAGTGGTACCAACCACTGTCCCATTTAGAAGACGTTTCAATTTTAAAAAGGCAAACTGGGAAGGATTCACACAAGAACTGGATCATAAGGTCAGCCACATCAGACCTAGTGCCTAGTGGCCACTGGAGAAAGATGAAGCTGATTGGCCACAGGGTGGCCCTATAACAAGGTAAAAGGCTTGAAAGTGGCTAAATTTCAAACAAGCATATCTCATGCCACATTTGAACTACATTCATTCAATTTTGCACTAAAATGCTATGGCTTGTTGTGCAAACTGTGCTCGTGGCTTGGTCCCCGGTATTGCTGCTTGCAGCTATATTTATTATTATTTTTGTTTTTATTTACTTTATTGGTCCCCATTTGCTTCTGTACTTAATTTAACTCATTCATTACCTTATGATATAACTTACAGAAGGCTCAGATATAAGTCAATGACATTGTTTGTATGGACCCTGGAAAAACAATAAAAAGAGAATTAAAAAAAAAAAGGAAAAGGCCCTAGGAAAAGACAAAAAGCCAAACTAGACCGGAAAAGGTATCATGCGAACCCAGGCTTCACAAGACCTTTTACTATAATTGAACTGGAAACAGGAATACATAGCTTGAAACCAGGGAAAGCAGTTGGTCTGGATAACATCGCAACAAAACAGATCACGCAATCTATTTAATAACTGTATGGCTACACATAAGCTACCAAACATCTGGCTCAAGGCACAAGTACTAGCACTCCTGAAACCTGGGAAGGACCCGTCTGATCCTAAGAGTTTCCGGCCAATCTCACTCCTATGTCATACATACAAGCGCCTGATACTGAACAGGATTGCACCATTCATAGATGAGAAGATCATCCCAGAACAAACAGGGTTCCGTCCAGGCAAATCAACAACCAGCCAACTCGTCAACCTCACACAACATATTGAGGATGGATTTGAGAGAGGACAGATTACAGGTGCTGTCTTTGTGGACTGCTGCTTATGATACAGTCAACCACAGATGACTCCTATGTAACATCTTGGAGATCACAGACACCCACCTAACAGAGCTAATGGAAGCCATGCTCCAGAACCACAGATTCTATGTCGCATTAAGCGGAAAACGCAGCAGATGGCGCAACCAGAAGAATGGCCTCCCACAAGGCAGTGTGCTTTCCCCACTGCAGTACAACATCTATACAAACGACTAACCCAGAGATGATGCCACCTGTCGCTTTGCATATGCAGATGACCTGTGCATCACTGCCCAAGGCACAGACTGCATTAGTACCGAGGAAACGCTCAAAGACGCCCTCTCAGGATTAACAACCTACTATGAGGAGAACCATCTACGTGCCAACCCAGTAAAGACACAAGTATGCGCTTTTCACCTGAGAAACAAGGAAGCTAAGCGCCAACTGAATGTGTCCTGGTGTGGAACACCACTGTCACACTCCGAGCATCCTGTCTACCTCGGAGTTACACTTGACAGATGCCTCACTTTCAAGACACACATCACAAAGACAAAGGCAAAAGTGAGCACCCACAACAACATCCTGCACAAACTCACTAACACCAGATGGGGTGCATGCCCCAAAACACTACGTGCCACAGCCCTTGCCCTCTGCTTCTCTACTGCAGAATATGCCTGCCCAGCGTGTGAAAGATCCACTCATGCCAAAAAGCTGGACCCCGCCCTTAACGAGAGCTGTAGATGCATCACTGGGTACCAACTAACACCAACAACCTGCACATCCTGGCAGGCATTGCCCCTCCAGACATTAGAAGAGCGGTAGCCAGCAGGACAGAGCAGCGCAGGCAAGCCACAGATGAGAGGCACCCCCTACATGGCCACGTACCTGCCCCCAGTCGATTAAAATCACGGAAAAGTTTCCTGACCAGCACTGCTCCACTGGAGACAACACCATTTGAAATCTGCCTCGCAATGTGGAAGGAAAAGCTGAACAACCACCCACACAGCCCAACCATGCACATCCCTGCTGCCGAAAGCCTCCCACCAGGAGATAACAACTGGGCAAAGTGGAAATGCCTGAACCAGCTCCGCTCAGGCGTGGGCCGTTCCAGGGAAGCCCTAAGCAGATGGGGTTACCCGAGTGGTCCAACAACATGCGACTGTGGCACAGAACCCCAGACCATGGAGCATCTCCTCCGATGTCCTCTACTAGCTGCACAGCAAAGGACCTAGCACTATACAACACCAGGGCACAGCACTGGCTGGACATCATATAATCTGAATAGCGACTCCTGTATATGGACACGAAAAGAAGAAGAAGAGACTCTCTGTCAGTTGGAAACTTATCTGACATTTCCCTGACAATTTCTTTTGAATTTCCACGACCTCTTTAAAAACAACATGACATTTTCTTCAGTGACCATAAGTATTAATAAAGTCAACATACAACAACTTTATGATCAGTTTCTGGTTAATAATATATGGGAAAGGGAATACAGTGGTGGATGTTATATTTGGTAATCATTTACGGATTGAGGCGGACAAAATTCCATGATATTTCATGATAATTCAGCACTATTTTCGGCACTGTGGCACTGAGGCTACCTGTGATGTGCCGCTGGCACAATGATATTATCAGCTGCTTCTGGCTGGGTAGCCTACGTGGAGGGTAACCTAGTGTTTTCAATTATCTGTGTTTGTAGACAAACTACAATCTTGTACAATCTTGGTGTGAATTAAAAGTGTCTTCCCCTCACATGAACAGGAGCTAGGCTACTGTAACTCTGCAAGTCATTGGAAGTGGCTAACGGAAAGCAAATGCTATCTCAGCGAACTCCCCTGCTGGATTTAAAATGATGAATTTGGAATTAAACAACTCATCTAAATCTGGGTAAGACTATAATTTACAGATTTCTTGGCGCAGCCCTTTAACGGCATGACCTTTAGCAACGTGCAGACACGGTTTTCACAACAACCCAAAACCCGTTTGGTCACCGTCATCTGTGGGAATCTCTCAGCAGATTGCATGAAGGACAACAGCACATACAAAACAAGACTGGCCGGTATGTTGTAGAGGGCGTACGAGAAGGCATTCAAGTACATACCTGAGGTGGTAACCCACTCCGCACTTGGTTTTAAGATATAGGGAAGAGCCAACACACTTGAGCTGGCCTTGGGAAATCACTGCTTTGCGATCTGGTGAACAAAAAAAACGAAATTTAACTAGAATTTAGACTGAAGACACCTACTGTGAGATACAAAGTTAAGATAAGATAATAACAACCATACAAAATGACAGAAAATTGTCGTTCATTTAAAGATACATTTAAAAACACAATGCAAATGTAGAAGCAATCAAATTTCATGGCAACAAACCATAACAAAAAAACAAGCAGGTTGTGTGTATGCATGACTGTCTAGAAGCATGGCATTACCAGCCAGTATGTCGGCCTCATCCATGTAGTGGGTGCTGAGCACCGTCACCCTGCCAGCCCTGCGGTTCTTCAACAGAGTCCACACCTGGTGTCTGGAACACGGGTCCATGCCCGCGGTAGGCTCATCCAGGAGCAGGATCTGTGTAACGGTCACATAGCATGATGACTTTTGGTTCAAAAGACTCTGGATGCAACCTTGTCTGTCCTCACACGCATGCACACACACGCACACGCGATTCAACCTTGTCTGTGGTTACCGATGCATGCATTTGTATTGTATAACAAGCTATACCTACAAGTATAGCCAATGTTTACTATCATTATTATTTGAATAATGTACAGTGTAATAATGTACTGTGTATTTCAAAATGAAATGGTGTCTAATACTCCCGCAGGGGATGGGTCACAAAAACGTGGCAAGACACGACAATAAAGATTCATTCATGAAGATGAATTAATGCCACACAGATTATTATTATTATTATTATTATTATTGACTAAGTGTATGGGTTTAAGTTAGCCTGGGAAGATAGCCAGACGAATCTGCGAGCTCGTGTTTTATTTGCTCTGGCCCCCCTCCTGTTCAGACAGATTTCCAGCCGACCTGGCCCGGGTCGGTCCAATCACAACCGTTTATCTGATATGGGGCGGGTTTGATTCCGCTATCGCAACATTTTTAAACGAACTGGACGGTATATTTTCTCTAAAAGAAGAAAAAACAACTGCACTTCAAGCTTTTGTTGATAAGAAAGATGCGTTTGCCGTACTTCCGACAGGATTTGGTAAAAGTTTAATTTACCCGTGCGCTATGTCACACGTTTTGTTGCTCTGATTGGTTGTAGGTCTATCCAATTGCATCCAGAGACATTTTGGTCTGCGCCCATTGATAACGCCCTTGGAAATGGAAAATGAACTGAGAGGTTCCAGATTAATACGCGTTTGCGAATTGGTCTGGCGATGTCAGGCTAGGTTTAAGTACCTTGGGATCTCCTAGAATGGCAATGCCAACAGAGAGCTTCCTCTTTTGGCCCGCACTCAGGTTCTTGGCCTGGGCGTCCATGATTTTCTCCATGTCCAGGTCCTTCAGCACCCTTCTCACCTAGGGAGGATAGAAACACACAGTTGGGACACAAAAAAACTATGACTTGCACTCAGATCATTAGACATGATCATGTAGGCTGGAGAGAATGATACTTTGTCATATTCCCTTTCCCGGCAGTTAATTATCTACTTTGATTGTAGATGATGGTATTATGGTGAATAGATGTTGAATTTGGAAATGACCCTAGCATTGTCCAATTTAAGGACATTTAGCTTTGCATCCTAGAGACATTTATACAATATTTTGTGTAGCATTAAATTGCATTTTGGTAATACAATTTATTTTCAACCTTGCTGGGACATACAGTAATCACTGGAAGAGCCAAGTATAATGGTTCTAGAGCCCACAGTTCCTGACGCCCGTTTCATACCATCAACCTATAATAATCTGTCAAACCTCGCCGCCCCCCCCCCCCCCCAAAGGCATGCAACTTTG
>OMKN01047291.1:12049-26619 GCA_900302345.1 Melanonus zugmayeri | reverse complement strand
TACAGTATATTACACACACATCTGATTTGCCTGCACCAGATGTGTTTATTATGTAATGTTGTGTGTGACTATGCATGTGTGGCCAATGATAAACTTGTCTCAGGCAAGTGTCGACCTAATTGGCCAGACTTGCAATGTAGTCTAACAGCAGCCTTAGCATTTTTGTGGGTTAATGATCTTTGCCTGGGTAAAACTACGACTAAAACAGATGGTAGTTTAGTACCGTTGACGCGTTGCCTAATGGGCCGACGTTAGACTGACAACTAAACCTCTGTAACCGTGAAAAACGGATGGCTCTTAAATGCTAATCGTATAACCAGGTTAAGTGCTTAAAATCACCAATTTAATTTCATTTCCAATTTATTAACAGATTAGTTGGTAATGTGTTTTAAAACTGCAACTCTTTTTCGAGCACAGCCTAATTATATATTTACTACTTATTGTATTGTGCCATCGTCTTCTATTTTTTTTGCCTCTTTAAACTATTGAATTGAAACCATTAATCCTGACAAGGCTTTATGCATTCTGCACTAGTGCTCCTAAAAATCTACTTGGCTTCCCATTAATAATGCTGTTCAGGCTTAAGACAAACACCCAATGCAAGAAAACATTATGCAGTATTTGCATTATAAGTAATTGATTTAAGACGGAGGTTTTAATTAGCATTCTCTACTTGGAGTGAGAGCCAAATAACTACATTCAATTTCTCCTCTGCTCCACTCTTGTTATCCAGATTGATTAAGTCATTAACACAGGACCCTTGGGGCTGGCTGAACCCTACCTGGTGCATGTGTGAGGGTGGATATGGGCGGGTGTGTTGAAGGGTGCATGTCAGTGAATCATAGCACAGTATTTGTGAGAATCCCCTTATTAATCTATCAGAGCTTCAGCCTGCAATCAACAAAGAGCAGATCAATGCTGATCTCTGCTCACTACTGAATAGGCAAAAAATTGCCATCCCAGGTGTTTACCAGGACTTAAGTAACAGGTGTTGGGAGGCAGGCACTGCAGGTTTCATAGTGATTAATCAGCAAGAAAGAGGTCCGCTGTTAGTCAGGTCGCCCATGGTGGTTCCAACAGTTGCTATGCAGGACTGTGCCAAAGCTAGCGCTTGAGTGTAATAGGTTTTCATTGGGCACTGTACAATTTTTTAAGAAATTGGCGCAGTTGCATGCTTTGATTTTCCACGTGTTTAGAATGAGGCTGAGATCAGTGCATCATGTTTGTTAAAGCATTATTAAAGTTTGGTAGAGGTTTGGGTTGTGTAGTTAGCTTGCCATGATGCAACTCCAAATATTGGCGAGATATCTTCAATAGTTGCTCCGTAAAAAGAAAAAAACACTACTTTGGATTATCCGTAGTTTAAATCTAGGGAACAACTATTGAAGATATCTCGCCAATATTTGGAGTTACATCATGGTATTAGTCAGTGAAAAATATTACCACATTTATATGCCAAATATCTCGTCATATTTTAAAAAGTATTCTATCGGAACAGGTATTTCACAAACGATGGCATTAAATGTCAAGCATGACAGAATATGAAAGCCTACAAGCCAGTGGATGAAAAAAACTCTATTGGCAAATATCTCCAGAGGCCTTGTCTACAAGCACACAAACACACGCTCCCCAACTGTCTTTCTTCTGAAACACATGTGCCCTTGCCATGCAGTTGGTCAACCCTCTATTGAAACAGACAAGTGTGTAGCTGTGGCTACTTAAGACAGACAGAGTCTTTAACCTCTGTAAGTGGAGCGCTGGCAGCCCTTGTCGGACGTCCCTCGGGTATGTGACAGGCGGGCACAATCCTCTCAGACGTAGCTTTTTTTTATTTTTTTTTATTTGTGCAGTGAGTCACAGCCCAAGGTGGTTCTGTGTGCTCTGCCCGGTGTAGAAACAGACAAGTCCACTGCTCCCCTCACAGTAGGTGGCCGCCGAGCATTGTGGGAAAGGCACCAAAACAAAACAATGCATATCAACTCGTGACTACCATCTTCCACGATGAGAGGAGCCAGAAAAACACTGCATAACCCCAAAGCTCACATTTCCAATATCATTTCCCGCCCCCGCGCCATCCTTGTCACGTCTCTGGCTTCCCGTTCGGCAGCCACCACAGGGGATCATCTCGGGAGTCTCCCACGTCTGCCGGTTATCAGCGGCACAGACCACAGCAGGCGATGTCTCTGCACCGCTGAACACCGTTGTCTGGGTTGAAAGGGTTTGCCCGTGAGTCACCGTTACTCTGTAACTCAAACTATAGCCCCTTCTTCCCCTGGGAACAAGCACGTCTCTGTATTCCATAAAGTAGGTAGCGGGGTTGTGCGGAGAGAGTCGGGGCTATTTTTAGATTCCGAAAGTTCAGAATCCATTAAAGATGGCTCGTGCAGGGGGGCTTTGAGATGACTGGATAAGCGCACGTCATGGCACATCCATGGTGGATGCGTCTTTATCTCTTTTACATCAACCTCTGCCGGCCCATATCGCCACCACGGTGCCTTTGTTTGGTTTGGGTGTTAGGCTCCTAGTGAGTGAGTGAGTGATGTGTGTGTGTTCTGCCGCCATCGTAAAATAAAGTTGGTCACGTTTTTATTAGTTTTTTTTTAACTCAAAGCGGAGCATGGGAAGCACATCATGATCAGGTGGCTCAGCATACAGAGTGTAATTTATGCTGTAGCTTCATCTGCCCACATAGTAGGGACAGATGGGGTGCTGATTGAAGCGGTTTACCCCCAATATGATTCAGACCAGTTTGTACCTTCATTTCTCCTCTCAAAATGCACAGGCAGCACATTACACATGATTTACAAATTAATGTAGGCATTAGTTCCCCCAGTAGAAAATGGTCTGCTAGGCTATGGTCTGGAGGACATTTATCTGATGCCATCGTAGTTGGCAGTACCAAAGTGTATGTCGTATATCGTGTTCATTTAACTCATCTTTCCTCTCTTCCCTTCTTTCCATTTTTTTCTTCTTCCATGCTCCTTTATTTCTCGTGTCCTCTATTCTTCGCTGTCTCCTGGCAGACTCCGGAGGAGCTGGACGACTCAGACTTTGAAACGGAGGACTTTGATGTGCGCAGCAGGACCAGCGTGCAGACCGAGGATGACCAGCTTATTGCTGGCCAAAGTGCCAGGGTGAGTTGTTGTCTGATATAGATATATATATCTATATATATATATATATAGATATATATATATCTATATATATATATATATATATATATATATACACACACACACACACACGCATGTTGCCGGCAGACAGGCGTTGTACTGAAATTGCGTCTCCTGGGCTCCCCACCTTGTTAGCGGAACATATGATGTTGCTCTCTGGCAGCCTCTGCCATAACATGCCATAGCTCTTGAGTCTTTGAACATTTATTTATTTATTTATTCTGATGGCTACTTGCTTATTCTGAAATCTTTGGTCTGAGGCACACTACCGATTCAGGGTACGTATCTTGCACTAAGAATTTCAGATTTAAAACCAGTTGGTTGTTGGCCCTTCATAATTGTATTTGTTTGTTTAAACTTCCATCATAAGCTGGTATTCATGCATGACTACACTAGAATATTACACATCCAGCATCATTTTTTGTTTTTCATTTAGGAAATGTAATCTCTTGGCTCATTCCCAAGTGGGTTAAATGCAATGATTATAATTCTTTTTTTAATGCAAGACATATTGTTGTGGGTGTCTTGTGTAACATATTTGTTACACTACATTAATCATCTATCGTCTTTCTGTATACAAGTGTTCATGACTTCAGTCTACTTAGAAACTGCCTTAGTTGAAACCAAGATAGACTCACTCACCTGAAAAATACAAAATGGCTGTGCTTTCGATGTATCCCCCAACACTGCCAGAAGTGTTATATCTAGGTGTGCGTATATTGACTTTTCATCCCCTCTAGACACTATACAACCTATGCCCTGAATTACGTAAGGGCCAGTCCCCACAGTATTTGGCCATGTTGACTGTGTGTGACTGTGTTTGACCGCAGGGCTGGTGTCACACAGTCTATCTTTCTTCATGGCTCAGAAAGATCGAGTCAATAACTTTTGCTTTGTTTATTGTATTAAAAAAATTACATTTCCTCCCAAAATTATTCTTTCACATAGATAGCATCTAAGTGTTTTAGCTTCCTTCTGTATTAAAAGAAAAATTCAATTTCATCAGTTGTCTGTAGAGACAAAATTAAGAGCCTCTTGTCTAACAATAGGACTCCTACTGCTAGCTTTCTTTTGTTGTGTAGTCAAGTGTGGCTTAAAGCCTTTCCTACTATTATAACCAGTTTCATCTTCAATGGTAATGCCACGTGTACATACTAAGCGACGCTAATGAGCAACTTGATAAGCTAGCTTCCATTTTTATTTATATTTGATCCCTTCACCATTTTTCCCATAGAGCTCTGTGTCCTGGTTATCACACTTCTAATGTTCACACATTTTTAACATTTACTCCTTCGAAGAACAATTTAGTTGTGTTATCTGCCTAGGGTTGCGTTTAGTCTCCCATCGTACATCTAAACAGGATGTTTAAGCTTTGAATAATCCAGAGGGAATCACTATTTACAAGTAACAGCTTTGAAGTGTACACCGCTGTATTTGATTTTCTTCCCTTAAGTAGGAGGCCACTCTGGCCTCAAATACACATTCATTGAATGTCCACACGCCTCTTGGGTTGCTGCCCTTATCCAGCCTAACAGGAAGAACAAGAGTAAAATGATAAACACCTTTGCACAGGATATTAAGTACTGCTATATCAATGCCCTGCTATTGATCTCTCCTAATGGCCACAGGCACGGAGTGAAATAAATGTATATTTTTCTTCACCCGTCTGACCGGTGTCCTCAGTCTTGCTCCAGCAGAGAGCTGCATATAATGCGTGAGCCGCACGGCTTTGTGGAGAAGGGTTGTGAACCCCGTCTTCACAGCAGGAAATGAAACCTCTAATGATTTTACAGCCCCCACTTAGCCAGGGGCCAGTGAGGTGGCTGTTGATGACTGACTGTTATCTGTGGTGAGGGCAGCACTTTCATCTACTTTCTGGACATTTTTCCAAAGAGTTGAGTGTGAAAATACTATCTTTTTTTAAAGTAGTACATTTTCTACCCAAAATGTAAAATTCGAATTCCACGTTCAACCTTTAAAAGCGCTATTATTCACCTACAAAATATCTGAAGTTGAGCTCTTAAGAAAACTTTTTTATATGTAGTTTTGTTTTTATCAAGTTAAACTTAAAGAATACTGGAAAAATACAAATATATATTTTACTAGCGTTATTATAAACATTATAAACACAACATTAATCTAAACGATTATTTTTCAGATTCGACTGAGAGCAAGAGTTAAAGAAAAGAGAATAAGAATGTCATAATTATTTAACATATAATACTTGGTGTAAGAGTAAAATTCCCTGTTCCTGTAACTTAAACCTTTATTTATATTGATCACAACTATTCAAACATTATATGTTGTATATATGACATTCCCTACACAAAGATATATGCTTAAAATAATGGCAGAAATAAGAAAGAGAGAAAATCTTCTTTTAAAAAAAAAACAAAAAAAACATGCGTCGATTCAACACAATTGAATGCGTCGATGTCATGGATTCTGTCAACGAATTGCGGCAGCCCTACATCTCACTGAAGGACACAATGGTGTATTGGACAGGGTTATACAAACGTAATGCACTGCTCTAATCTCTGACACCCTGTCCCATTCCACCGGTAACAAACAACCCGTCATCTTTGGTAGCTGGAGGCCATTATTAAAAAGTAAGCAGGAGTTTAGTTGTTTTGTTCCATTGGGCACCATTGAACTCACTTTACCGGACCCTCCATCAACCCCTTTAGGCGATCATGGCCCAGCTTCCCCAGGAGCAGAAGGCTAAGATTGCTGAGCAGGTGGCCAGCTTCCAGGAGGAGAAGAGCAAGCTGGACGCTGAGGTGTCAAAGTGGGATGACAGTGGCAATGACATCATCGTGTTGGCCAAGCAGATGTGCATGATCATGATGGAGATGACGGATTTCACCAGGTGAGCCTGAATGCCAGCTTGTGTGTGTGTGTGTGTGTGTGTGTGTGTGTACAAGCAACTGGCACACTTAATTAGTATCCATAGTCTACATTGCTAACCTTTTCATATTTTAGTGGACTGTAGCATTTGAGTGTGTGTTTGACATCACCCCACTGATCTGCATGTGTTGTATTAGTCACCCCTCACATTGATATTCACATGCTTGTGCAACAGCAGCAGAATGCCTCCAGACGGAAGACATTTTCGAGTTCAGTCTTTGTCAAACACAATCACCCAACACGGCCTTGTTTGTTTCCCAACATTTTATGCACTCAGTTGAACAGTGCTATAATTCATGCATCAACTGTTTGAATGAATTTGATCTCACCCCCCACCCCCCCTTGCCCTTACTACTAGTAATATGTAGCATGTCGTACCTCTCATACATCACCAGTATCTGTAACGTGTAGAAATGTTCAATGGAGAGGTTTTCTGATTAGAATTGCTCTGACCAGTGATCGGTTCACTGCTTTCTATCTCCTGGACACATTCCAGTGTCCTGTCTATATTAATTTTCCCCTCTGCAACCAGGCTTTCACTCTTTGACTGATGCTCGAAATGCCCCCCACTTACCCTGGGTTATGTTTCCAATTTGATTTGTAGAAATCTGATAAGTGGATGTCAGACATGAATACAAACTTCCAATACATTATTTCACTTCAATGCTATTTGTTGTGATGCCCATGGGAACTGTTGGTAGGGTGTAGAGCGATGCATGCATGAATCCATCTTATTCACTTCTATTAGAAATGTTTGTAATTTAGTCCCGGCAGTGAAGAAAACTTGTCAAAGGCAATAATTTGTAAAAGAAAATGTAAGCTATTCTTTATGTCTGTAAATGTACTAAATTCATACATTGACAACAGTATACATTTCAAGTACTCCAGTATCTGGACTCAAATACATGTATCCTTGTTTGGGCTGGTGTTGAACTCAATGCTGCCGGCAGTGGAGGTAAAAAATCTGCACATGGAAAATAATGGCTACAAGTAAAGAAAATAAAAGTAGAGGGAACGAAACAAAATGGACAAATACTGAACGGGTATCATACCATTTCCCCTGCAGTGTCTCTGGAGTCTGGCACACCTTTTTTCCTGTCATTTATAGCTAGACGAGTGAGAAATCTGTCTTTTTGAAGTAGAAAAAACCCTTTTTGTGAAATTCAGGGAGAAAAGGGCAGGTTCTAACAGAGGAAAAGGTTAGATTATTTTTCTGACAGGCAGAAGAGTCTGGAATACTGTTGCACACAAGAAGCTACGGCCATTGGCACACTGTGTCTGTGACTGAGTTTTGAGTACAAGCAAACCTATCGCATGCGTGTGTTTGTGCATGACCATATCTTTGCTCATGCCTTCTTTCAGAATTTTCTGAACAAAGTTTACTGAGAGGACATCTTGGGCACATAACTGAGTCACAGTAGTGATGACGGTGAAAGTCTGCCTTTCAATCTTCATCCCTGAATGTGTCAGAGTTCATCTGTCTCCTTGGCAGCACAGGTATTGGAGTGCTTTAGTAAGAGTTCAAAATGTGAGCCCAACCAGTGATCGGCAAACATTGAATGTCTGCTGTATTCAATCCATGTTGCCCTAGAGGATAAAGACGACATAATTACAAATGCTTATGTATGGGCTATCGGTGCAAAGATCCAATACAAACATCTGATATCCAAGACCCATATCAAACATGCTGTGTATATTAAAGAAAAGGTCTCCTTTTGTTCATTACATTCTCTCAAAGGTAGAAGCATGTTGGACGTTCCTAACTGAGAAAAATGGATTATAAAGCAATAATGATGCTCTAATGACCCCAAGCTAATAGTCTACACCATTCAGTAACAGTAATCAATCAGATTGCTTCTCATTATCTGCTGATGCTTATCGGCAGTGGGAGAAACGTTATTGGTGCATACTTATTGTCATGACTCAAATAACCCTGAAGAAAAACACAAATCAATGAGCTTTTTTAAAAAGTATTATTACAAACATCTAAATGGCCAAAAGGGGCTGTTTATCTGTTAATGCCCGTCTCTAATCATATATCTTCACATTGTCTGTGCTCTCACATGCAGCATTAGCGCGTGGAAGGTCACTAGATGGTTAATTCAGCCCACACCCAAATTATTGCCCCTTCAACCTTGAGCTGGCACATAGCGCTGCCAAGGTTAATGCTATGTGGGGAAATTGATCTAGGCCTTTCTCCTGACCTATCTGCAGAGAGGAGGGATTCTTGTTAACTTCCACTTTGCTTATGGCTACATGGTGGCTGTCATGAATAAGAAATGTGTGTTTGGAAACATGCAGCATATTTGGGAGCCACCTGTCTAAAGGCGTTGTGTGCTTTTGGTCCAGTGTGGCTTGCGTCCCATCTGGACCCCTGAGGCTGTCAGTAGTGTGGACCCTTCACCAGTACCTCTTCTATGGATGTAGCAAATGTGTGTGTGTATGTGTGTGTATATATATATATAATTACAATAATAATTATAGTTATAATAATAATTAAAAGGGTAAATCTGGAGCACCCCTTTTCGCTGTGCCTTCCTTGTTATTGGAATATTTGAATAAAATGCATAGGAAAAGCTAGATATGTAGACATTTTAGCTGGTATTGCAAACTCAAATCTAGCCCTCACGTATATGTAATGCATATTTAAGACCAGGAGTACTTTCCAATAACAGCAAATCAATGTTTGCTATATTTATGAGATGATTCCACCATAGGAGTTGAATCACTCTTAAAGCGAGTGGTGTATCGAGCCATGATAAAAACCCTATTTTTCAAAGTTGTTTTTGTCCCCCCCCCCCCCCAAACTCATTACAATAGCGGTAGCTCTGTCTCCAGGGTCGGTCCCTCTCCCTGGGGAGTTCCCAGTCTGCTGTGACGCATGGCCCCCACCACACGGCTCCTGACGGGCTTTGTGGCAGAGGGGAGAGAAAAAGAGGGGATGGGTGGGAGATTGGATGGAAGGGGCAGAGAAGAGAACCCAACATTCCATCTGTTCTGCGTTGGATGGCTCAATTTTTTAGCCTGGAGAGCAGCTTTGAATCCAATTTGTGCCTCTTGCCAACTGTGTCCCAGAGTCCCTTGTGGGGACGCGACGCTGGCAAATAACTGACAGTGGGTTGGGTCAGTAGTGGGCGTGCCTGCGGTACAAGGCTAGTCCTTGTTTGGGTTCTGAAGGAGAATGAAGTTGTTTGCAATGGAAGAGGGAGAATGGGTGCATTGATTTATTATGTTTTAAGAAATCATCTACCTACATCTATCATCTATCTCGCTCTACCGCTTGTTCCTCCATTTCCTTTTGCCACTCCATCAATGGCAAGAAATGGGCAGACAAATGCAGAGTGGGTGGTGTTTTCTGTGTTCCTCATACCATCTGGATACGCTTGGCTAATACAACATGGAACAAGTCATCTCGTCTTTGTTACCCATCAGATAAAGGGGAGGGGGGCAAACAAGCCAACACAGCAGGATTTGACAGCACAGTATCTGATAGGAAAGCAAGCACATGGCAGTAGCCACAGCCAGCACTGATGTGATGGCCTTCAAACTGAAGGCTGTGCCCCTGAGTTTAAATGGGCTGTAAAACGTTCACAGCACTGGGCGATGAACATGGTGCCAGAGGTCTGCTTGTTGTGTTTGTTTTTTTTGCCGAGAGTCGGCACATGTGACTTTGTGGTTTCGCCCTGACCAATACCTATACATCAGACTTCTCAGCTCGTATCAAAAGAAAAAAACCTTACTGAAAACACAGCGGCTCCGTGCTCTTGAATTTGTAATGACTCTGCAGTAGATCGAAAACATTGAGTGATCTTTTTCATAATTTTTAAATTTTTTATTTCCAATAGGGGGAAAGGGCCACTCAAGAACACATCTGATGTCATCAGTGCCGCGAAGAAAATTGCAGAGGCCGGATCAAGAATGGACAAGCTGGGTCGCACCATTGCTGATAATGTAAGTCTGAAACCCAAACTTCAGCACAGAGTGATCCATGCTGAATTACACAATTGACCTTGAAACACATACACAAGTTTAGCAGCCATGTAGTAGCCATGTCAACACAGGTTGACATTTCCTGTTTAACAATGACATGCCAGGCCAAAACATCATTTTTGTTTAGTTTTGGAAATGTGCTCTTTCACACAGTTTTTATTTTAATTTAGAAAAATTTACCTATTTCCAAAAAAGTGAATTACTGGCTTCAGCAGAAGCGAGTTTGGGCCGCTGGTTTTCCAAAGTCCAAACACAATAAACATTTCACATGTTAATTAATTGGTCTAGATTTTCCAAGTTTGTCACAAACTAATTAATTTCATCCTTTGTCCCTTTTTTAAATAGTTCAGTTTAAATAGTTCCCAGACCTGAACTTACAAGTTTTTTTCACTGTACTGTATGGATCACTTTGCAGTGTGTTTCTATGTACAGTACATTTCTACATCCAGTACTCAGTATTGAGTGTAAATAATGGTCTATGAACATGCCGCTCGGGGGGCCAGCAATACTCTGTTAAAGAGGGATAACCACCCAGATGTAATATGAAGATAATGCCAGTGGATTTGTGACGCTAAGCTACTTTATTGGCTGAAAATGAGACATCTGTCTATGTTGGCTATAGTAACATTCTACCATGCTCTCAATTGCATAGCTGAATTCGCCAAAGCTAGGCTCAGTTACGTTTATACCCGTGAGAATAGACTTAGTTGACTTGGCAAGTGGATTTCTTTTTTTTGGAAGATGATGCAGGAAATGCTTGTGTGCCAGGTGCAATTACTTCATTTCCTTCATAGCCCATTGTGCATATTTTCACAAAAGGGCTACTTCAGTTGCATTTTGCAATGTCCATGTCCTTTGTCTAGGACAATAGCCAAATGATTTTCAAAATACTCTACTACAGCCTTTTTTCCCCCCCATTCACCTTGATATTTAATTTACCATTAAGCTTCATACTGACCATGTATAATGGCACACCCATTATAATTTTTCTCTCTCAATAATGACCTCATTGGAAGTCGACCAATGGATTGGGAGCACTTTGGTCCCTGCCGAATCCATTCTGCATCAAAGACTGCTCTCCCTTTCATCTCCCATTCCCCAATTCCCTACTCCATCATCTTTCCCCCTTCCATCCCTTACCCCGAGGACTCTGCTCCTTGACACAGGAATACACATATTCAATTATCTATGGCTTCATATTTCACTTAAATAGCAGCACTGTACCACTCCTTTGGGAGACCCCGTACATGATTTATTCCCCCCAGTCTACTCATGTGCCACCTCTTGCACGGGAGCGAGGCTCCGTGGCAGCGCTTCTGCAATATGTATACAATGTGTTGTTAAATCATGAAAGAATTTAACTGCGATGCTAGCAGCGAGATGCAGTTGTCAGATTGAGGTTGACATGGTCCTCCCCTGTGAAGATACCTCTTTTCACTACGACGCAGAGATCTACCAGATTTACCCCTCTTCTGTATGCGTGTGTGTTGTGTGGGTACAAGCAATGGCATGTGTGTCAGGAAAACACAGCGTTTTCAAACGGTTGCTTTAAGAATGTCATTTAAACAAACATTGAGTTGTCAGTCCTTCCCTCAGTTTAAGCGAGGGTTCAGTCAAGCAAAATAACTAACTGCTACTCTATAACCATGTCATGCTGCTTGACATGTTCAGCGATTCTCTTTGAATCACTTATCATGTGCCATTATTATTATAAAAAATGTTTTGGCAGTGGGGATGTGCATACAACAGGAATTAATACAGGATTATTTTGCTATTGCATGTATCTTGCCAATTGTTTTTGTAACTGTGGGATATTTATAAAACGTGTTGTGCCAGGGCATTTGTAAAATATTTATCACTCTGAAAGTTTCATGAGGAAAAAAGTTTACCCAGAGAATATTGATTGAAATTGATATGGAAGCTAATGACATTAAGATAGTTGTAAATATCCAGATTTTTCCATGTTGCTAAATATGCATGCATTTTAATTAGTGCTGAGCCCAAATATTTGTTCGTTAGGTAGGTCTTCAAATCTCTATTCAGGATTCGAATGCTTAGTTTTTTTTAAAGGTCATTGTGTAGTTTTTTCATAAATTGAGCTGCTTTTGAGATAGGATAGGTAACTCCTAGTTGCATTATGCATGTTTCACGTTGGACTTCTACCCCCATCGCATGCATTAGCCAATGAAAGAAAATAGAGGCATAAATGACAAGTTTGAAAAAGCCGAACAATGTGGCGTCAGAATGTGAATTAGTATTCATGAGCTCGCCTACTTTGGCTTGCACCCGCCCACAGGAAATCTGCTGCCAGCAGTCAGGTAGCAGAACTCGAAGTACTACGCGAATGTATCTGTGTTCTGATCATTTTGACCACAGTGACTTTTCCAACTTCGGTGCCTACATTAGTGGTTTTGCTGCGAGGTTGTTATTAAGACCTGGATCTGTACCATCACCACGATCAAACAATAGCTTGCAGTCTGTAAGTTAAAAAAAATAACTTTTCTGTTACAAAATAACATGTTCATATTATAGGGTGACCATGTTTTCATTTCCAAAAAAGAGGACACTTTGCCCGGCCTCAAGATACTTAAAAGATGCTGGGGCTGGCGCGAGGACTCTTACTATTGTGTGGTTGGTGGATTTGACCAAATGGATATAAGTGCGAGTACAAGTGGCTGTATTTCCGAAGACATTTTATGCATCAGTTCGTAGCACGGTACAGTTGACAGAACGGTGCCAGGTTAGTGTTGATAACGCACTAGAGAGGCTAGACTCAATATTAGCCTCTGATTGGCTAACATCACTGTTAGCAGTGCTGTTAGCCAATCAGAGGCAAGTCATTTAAACGTCACGAATATTCATGAGTATATTTTATTCACCCGAAAACGGGTCGTTCTTTCCACCCACATCATTTGCCTAACTAGAACAGCCTGAAACAGGCGCACAGGAGCATTTTTTTCACCAAAACCGGCTCAGAGGGCATTCATTAATACTAGACCACGCACAACTGATGACAAAACGATGCAATGACACCTTTAATGAAAAAAATTGGGTGAACTGCAGGTAGAAGGTTAGGAGTATCCCAGTGATATCTTGGGGATAAAACACAAAAAAAATATGTAAAGTCATGAGACCGAGAACGCTTCACATCAATGCTTCAGTTGAGGTAATGGTAGGGATGGTTAGTTTTGTATTTAGTATTAGAACATTATTCAAATACAGTGTGAGAATCAGCAAGACCGACAGAAATAGACTTTAAACTAACTGGTTGTAATAATAATATTTTGTTTTCCATGGTGGTGCTCCCACTAGTTAGTTGCCGCCATAGAAATAAGAGCTTAATGGGTTTAGAAGGGTTTTAATAATGAATGTATTTAGTAGCTATTTCAATGTGTAAACAAGGCCAAAAGATAACAAAAAGCTCTACCTACTAATAAGGGTTGGTAATTTAATAAACATGAATAGAACAGGTAGCAATGTTTTTTTTCCTTTACTTGTGATCCGTCACCCACAATAGCGCCTGTGTGTGATTTATCTTTGGGTGAATAGTGCTAGTCCTGCCATGTATATTTTATCAAAGCTTTGCACAATGTTCAAACCACTTAGGCCTATTTGCTTTGTGATAATTGGAAGTAGGCCTACTCTCATACTATGGAAGCCATGTGTCTTCGGGAACTTTTAAGCTTCATTGAAGCTCTGCCGTAACCGAATCGAACTCGGACCGATGAGTGAGAAAGCCACTGACGTCCATGCAGCAATCCTACGTGATATTGTAGTTTCACTTTTTGCGTTATTAAAATAACGCTGTAGAAATCAAAAGGAAAAATGATAAGTTGATAATAACAAGATTCTGCAGCAGTGGTCTCCACCGGATTCAGATTCAGGCAGGGAAAGATACGTACAATTGACTTTTTTTTTCTCTCAGAATATTCAAATATTCGTTTGAAAAACCTAAAGATTATCCAAAGCTTGAAATTATGTATTCGGGCCAGCCCTAATTTTAATGAAAGTCTGTCATATTGGAAACGTCTGCTGTGAACTTACAGTAAAGATCGCTCTCACATAATCTGACATAATGAGCTGTCGGCCTTCGAGAGCCATACATGTTTGATATTTTATTTAACATGAGCTGTGATGCTCTATATTCAAGCCCATGTCTATAGGCAAATCAAAACTCTTACCTGCTCTGACCTAATTGGAGCGGAATATAAAACTGGAAAGTGCCTTTTTCCTTCATGCCTCAATGCAGCTCTAGCCACAGTTTATTCCCTTTAATGAATACAATGTAATCCCCCATAGAAAGCAGATGGGAAAGTATGTGTGTGTGTGTGTGTGTGTGTCACTATATATCTGTTTGCATGCAGGCTCGTTCCCTTATCTGCTTCTGTGCTGCTTTTTGGTTTCCTTTGCCCCTGTTTCTGGGACTTAATGCAGCCAATTGTTACTGTATCATTGTTGTGTACATGTGTACACACTATTGGGGTAAATTCAGGGGATGGG
>OMKN01047241.1:0-14070 GCA_900302345.1 Melanonus zugmayeri | reverse complement strand
CCCCCCCCCCCATCAGAATATGCACTATAATGGCAATGATTGTTTTAAACATGATATCGCCTAATGGATATAAATCGTGTGTTGTACACTGGCGGTCATCCGGTGATATTAATGTGCTGAACCTGAAATAGATCGGTTTGCATCTCTATTCTGTTCTACCAGTTCAAAGAAAATACAACTCATGTCTCATGTGGACTAGTGTCTGCATTACAACTAGGCCTATCATCCTTTAAACAAATGAACGTCTTACCATCATCATTTAGACTAGGCCTACCTTTTAATGCATCAAATGATTATAGCCTATACAACATTATTATATTATTGTTATGATTATTATATGGTTCATTATTCATAATACATTGCATATTGAGGACTTTCACTTATTATAGCCGATACAATTATATTATTCTATACGGTTAATTATTAATAATCAATTACATATCGAGGAGGACTTACTTTCTAAAATATGCACAAATAGATGATTGGTTAATCTTTTACACATTTTAAAAGGTGAATCCCAGATGGGTTATGAATGCTCACACCAGGGACGGCCTCTTGAATGCACCTCGAACACACGTCGAGCCCTTTGTTGCTAGGCAACCCTCGGCATTGCAGATTGACAGCAGGTTACCGCCATGTGTACGAAGCGCTCGCTCCTTCACTACCCCGAGAACACACCTCCTCCCCAAAAGAGACACACAACGAGGACACACGGGCTTATAAAGACACAAAGTACCGAAATCAGGAGCATTATTGCAAGTAAGTTGATAGCTGCTGGCAACTTTTCGCTTTCACTTCCCACCATGACAACCGACCCGACCGGCAGCTCATTAAATGTTCATTAACTATTTAACACACGAGGCTTAGCGCTGTTTCACACACTTTTAACTACACATGACCTCGCCCGGCGCGGGGAGATAGCCTAGCGGTAGTAGTAGGACTAGTATCCTTAACTTAGTAGCCTACAACAGCTCCGTTGCATGTTTAATGTGTTTATTTACAGATACCTTGTGGATAATTCAGATAGGTCAGACGATAGAGCGATGATGATGGTGGTGATGATGGGATGATGATGATGATGATGGTCGTGTTGTAGTCCTATACATCCGCAGGGCCATGCCTGAGGTTGAACATCTAAGATTCCCTTCGAGGGAGGAAAACCCCAATTCACAAGGTCAGTGTGTCGTGTGTTTGTATCTGTTTGTGTTAAAGGACCGGTGAGGGCTACTGAGCTCAAAATGGTGGTGGGACAACTTTCACCACTACCATGCAACCGGAGACCCGGGGCCCTGAAGTTAAACGCTCACACCATCAATAATTGAAGATCAACAATCCAGGCCCCTAGACCCCACCTGTATATGAAGTGGGGTCCCTATAGTATATTCAGCATATTTTCCTCAACATCAAATGTGTCACCTTTGCTTATTATATGTTGATGCTATATTAAAATGTTGATTGGGTTCATCCAAAGTGTTTGTTAGAAGCCTTGCTAATATACAGGGTGGTATAGTCCATACCATTTCTTATCTTATTCTGTAGAGTAAAAAAAAGACTGTATATTCTTTGTTTTGTTTAACGACTGTCTCCATCGCTGCAGCTTCGCCTGTTGGCCGACAGATGGCGACATTTTATAGCAAAGAAATGTGCCCTTGAGTTTGCCTTCATGATTATTTCTGTGCTCGTTCTACTCTAAAGTTGTGAAGGATCAACCAACACAGAGCCAACCATTTAGCAATAAGGGTGAAGTAACCTATATTTTCCTTCATTTTTTAATCGACTCCTTTTTCTAACTTTTATAATCGGACCAATTAAATGCCTGTACCCCTATTAATCAATTATGTATATACCACTATCAATCCATTATTAATGATAGCTAATGATACAGAATATGACAGACACCATATGTCATGAATTAAATGATAAGCTGTTGGTAGTCTGTGGCTTTGCATGGTGCAGGCTAACTATTCACAGTCATGCAGTGTACCCATAATTGCAATGTTTCTGGTCTCTGTAGATCAGGGAGATCTTCAAGCAGTGTGCCCCGGCAGACGTCGCAGTTGTGCCTTGGTTAACACTCCCTCACCATGTGTCAACAAAGCTATTTACCACATCCAGGAGCTGAAGAGGAAAGTGGAGATTTGGTGTCAACAGGTAAACTGTTGATGTCACATGCAATCATACACATGAGAGGTCAGAAACCAGATTTCTTAGTGGGGAGTGTAAAATGTAATCTCGGAAATTTATTTGATTTGTCTTCCTCTTCTTCCAGCCGGGAAAGAATATTCCCCACTTGACTCCAGACAAGAAGCAATTCAGCAAAACTTTGAGGTGAAGCCTCTCTTCCCATTCAATGCCCCTCTTTAGTAACATGTTATGATCAATATTCTGTCAGTATAGTGATATACTGACTGCCTTGTGTTTTGTTGGTTCTTTCTTGTATTAGGTTTCATACCAGTGACCCAGACGCGGGATCCGTCATATCTACAGAATTATACATCGAAGGCATTGGACTTAGCTTAAGGGGTGATTTTCTTTTTTGCATTCATTTTCTCTCCCTTATGTTTTGCAAACATACAGACTAATACACTTGCAGTCTTTGTCAATATTTTTCAAGAAAACCTTGTCAGAAACACTCACTGTGTCGCTTAAGACCTATTCAAATCCATAGCTAACTTGTCATAGATAACTCGTCATCATGTAGCGTCATGCTAACCCCTTCATGCTAAAATGCCACGACGCTAATCATAATACATTACATCATAGCATGTTGGCGGCAGAGACGGTATAACGGCTGTACAACTGTGTCCGGAAGGTACAGGCAGCGGCCCCTGGTCTCCCCTCCGCAAGGAGACCACCGACGTCCTGGTCGAGGTGGTCTACCTGCTGGAGCGGCTGGAGGCGGACCGCCGCGACGCGGAGGACAGTCTGCTGAGGGAGGAGAGGAGGAAGAAGGTCCTGGCGAAGAGACTCCATGGCATCGCCCTGTGGAAGCAGCGGGAGCACCCCACCGTCGTTCAGAAAGGTCAGATGATGATCTCACGTGGATGGTTCCAGGGGGGTGGCAGTCGCCCGGAAGGTTGAGCAGGTCGCCTGGCAACCAGACGGATGGCTTGCTGCTTCTATTGAGTTATTTAGCTAGCAGATGCTTTCACTCCCCCCCCCAAAAAAATAAATAAATAAACGACTTACGGTGAATTCAGATGCATGTCGATAAGGAGCAGGGAGGGGTTAGACATCTTGCGTCTTGCTCAAAGGATGCCTACAGGTTGTGGCTGTGGACACTGGGAGATCGAACCCAGTGTCTTTCCTCTGGGAGTCAACACTGTAACCATTACGCTATCCTGGTGCGATCCTCAGCACCTCCTAGCAGGAGGTGAAACTTGTTACTTGCTCCTGTTTCCTTGTGTCTCTGACATCACTGTGTGTGGTTATGTTGAGGCATTACCTTTGAAAAGTGCAATATAAACAAAAAAGTCATTTTCTATTGACCCATGTGTCCTTGTCTTATATTATATATATTATTATATATATTATATATGTCCCTCACAAGTTTACAAAATACTCTTGACTCCAATGTTTTTTAAGAAGAAGAACAAGTTCTTTAAGAAGAACTTATTCATGTGTTGATTTACCGACTCGTGTTCATTACCAACGTATTCGTGTGTTCATTCGCGCAGAGCATGAAGCCTGTATCCGGGACATCAGCGAGCTGAAGTGGCACCTGAGGCACCGGCGAGAGGTAGTGGAGCGTCTGCAGGAGAAGCTGGTGGGCCTGGAGGTGGTGAACGGACGCCTGCGCGAGGACATCAGCTCGGTCCAGAAATACGGCCCCCTGGTCAGGGAGAAGATGGACCTGGAGACCCACCTCATGGAGGAACTCACCGCAGCTCAGAATCAGGTGAGAAAGGAGAATTTCCATTGGGTTTAATTTCCAGACGAGGAAAGGTATTGTTTTAGAGGCGACTAAACATGAACCCACCACAGGCAGCTCAACCTGCTAGTGCGATAAACCGGGTTCGATTCTGACCCGGGGTCCTATGTTACATGTCATTCCCACTCTTTCTCAACCCACTTTTCTCTGTCTCTCTTCACTGTCCTCTCCGTAAAAGTATAAAAGGCCGTAAAAATGTATATAGATTAAAAAAAAGTATGGATACATCATAGTTCTGTTGTAATGTCCAGACTTGTAATTGAACAAAATTGCATCATCAAGCATGATGATAATGTGGATGATGTATAAAGTCATATTAGGTACTATCTATGAGGGGGGAAGTACAACTTTTAACAAGTATTGCATTTATCCACAACTAACATGAAAAGTCCAATTGAAAAGTCAATCTACCGATCCATTCAAGTGGTGTTTTTTTCCCTTCGGTGGGAGGGCTTTCTACCATCTTGGGGCTTTGATGAGGAAGGTACAGCGAGAGGTCACGGAGTGGTTGAGTGGTCTGGCGCGCTCTCCTGGGGAACCATCTGTGTTCTGTGTACTCCAAACCTGTGGCTCTGAATGTGAATCTAGTCAACGCTATGGGGTGCCACCTCCCCCCCCCTCTCTTTTCATTCGAACCGTTCCCACTGTCTTTTATTCCACAGTGTATTGCTTTTGTGTGTATGACAGATCGGAAGCCATTAGCAGTGGGAGGTCGTCGTCGTGTTAGTATTTTATATTATTTATGTTAGCATTGATATTCGTGTTAGTGTATGAACCATCTGCCCTAATCGACAACCCAAATAAAGGTAAAGATCGACCAGTATCATTAAAACAATCTATGCAGGTATGTGTGCACTGAAAACAACACTGATGACCAACAACTATCTTTCCGGATAAATAGCATCAGTATTTTAATGCTCAGTTGTGTGTTGAGTTGAATTTCTGACTGTTTCTCATGAAACATCAATTTATTCAAATTTAACTCAAACACAGGCAGGTTCAATCACTGTCATCTCATTTTTCTTAAATACCACAACTTTTTTAAAATGTGTGTGTTTTTTTATGTGTTCAGGCCGATAATGTTCATGCAGAGACAAACGGTACTCTCCAGTCATTAAAGGAAGAGCTGGGGAAGATGGAGGCAGAGGCCAGTAAAGAAAGGGAAGCCATTAACTCTGACCTGAAGGCCTTCAGGACCCAACTGGCCAACAGATTGTGAGAATCCAAGAGCTTTTATTAGCCATTAAGAAATGCACACTTTAAAAAGCAACAGCCACCAAAACCTTTAGTACATCTTTATTCAACCTTTAAAATACTCCCGCCTCCCCTTTAAAACACACAATAATGGGACTGTGTGGTTTATTCATATGAATAAATTAATTAATTCATTTATTTTACGTTGTTATTATTACATTGATATTATTGACACCCACCTGACAATGAAATACATGTTTTTTCTTTTGTTTTTAGAGAGGAGTTGAAACAGTCGAGGGCACTTTGGGAAATGCATTGTGTTCGCTTAAAGGAGACGGAGCAGTTAGTGGCTCTGAGGGAAAAACAGTGTGCCACCATATTGCAGCGTATTCCTGAAATGGAGGAGCTTGAGTCAAGCGTAAGCGAACAGGTAATGGAGACGGCGTAATGCCCGTGCATATAATATAATATATACATATTGGAAGAGTTGCTGTGTAAAATATAGCAACTTCCGCGGATTCAATTGCAGGTTTTGGAATTGAAAATCGAAATTGGGGAAGAGACGAGGAACATCGAGAAATTAAGAGAACAACTTACTAAGTTGCACAATGATATTCAGCAAACTGTAAGTAATCTCATTAGTGTCGAAATTATATCACCCCCCCCCAACAAAAAAAACCTCATTATAATGACATGTTCATGCTCTTCCCTTGTATTAGCGCTTGTTAGCACTGCTGCTTTTGTTCCCTAATAGAGGTTCGCTCAGTGCGTTAAGATTCTCAATAGCACTGCCAAATAGAGGAGCCTAATTACCATCTCAGCCACACACACGATACAAAACAATACGCACTCAAACTAATGGCCACTATTATCGCAAAAAAGAAAGAGTCCGAGTGTCACCTCGCCCCTCGCGTTTTGCGTCTCCTATCATACACCCAGAAACTTCAGGGCGAGGTGGAGGTCACCCGCATGGAAGGCGCGCTCCGATCCAAACGCAAGGATCTCGCGGCGCTCGGCGAGGAAAACCTTGGGTGTCGACTGGAAGCGGAGGACTTAAGGAGGAAAATATCCGAGAGGTCGGTTCTCTCGTTCGCAAGATTCATTCGACTCCCTGTCTGCGTCGCATACTGTTTTCCGCACGTTGGCAGCACGCGTCTCTCCTCTTTGTTTGTTTGTATTGTTTGATTTGGTTCTTCCCCCAGCGGGAAAGCGGTGAGGCAGATGCTGAAGGACAAGAAGCAGATGCTCCAGAGGATCGGCGAGAAGGAGGAGCAGAGGGACGCGGCCAAAGGGGAGGCGACGGAGGTCGTGGCCCGCCATGCCACCATCAAGGCCAGGCTGGAGGAACAGGAGCAGATCACCTTCATGGAGGAACAGAAGGCCCAGGTGGGTGCCAGTCAACGCCCACATGTTAAACACCACGTGCAGTGTTCTATTTACTATTGACTGAGCTTCAGGAAGAGGCTTTTATCCAAAGCAATTCACAGTGAATTCAGACGTCATTATGGAGCCGGTCGGGGGTTAGGCATCTTGCTTTTACAGGTAGACTGTGGACACGGGGGGGATCGGACGCCAGAACATTTAGGCTGGGAGTCGCACACTTTAGCCACTACACTACATTGCACCGTATTCATTCTACATGTTTTATTTAGAGGTGTGCTGGTGAAATCAATGCTGTTGCATTTCACACAGAAAGCAATCGAGAGCCTGAAGAAAGAGCTGACGGACAGGATGAAAGCCCTGGCCCTGTTTAAGGTACCTTCTTTTTTTATGTTAACAATTGTATCATATTTGCATCTGTGTGTTATTTGCATTAAAGCTTAGCCGTGATAGTGCATTTAAACACTTCCGGGAGATCATATTTAATATTTAAGATTGAATTTCTGTTGAAGAGTTTTAAGACCGACTTCCATCATGTACTTTTTTTTTGTGTTATTTTCATCTTCCTTCAAGCATAAACTTGGGGAGTTTTTTTATGTGCTCTGTTTTACTGTCTTCTATCTCAGAGCCAATGTGCAATGATCACTGAAGAATTACAGCGGGAGCGGTGGAGCTCAGAGCTGGCCAACCAGAAACTACACCAGGAACACGAGGAAGCAGCTTCAGCTACCAGAGAGCTGGAGACACGGGTTGAGGAGCTGAGAAGACAGTACCGTGAGAAATCCCAGGTATTACAAATGATTTAAGAGGACTTTGATGATAGGGAAGAAAAAAAACCCAGAAAGGCCTAGCTTAGCAAACACAAAAGTATTGGTGTAAAGCCAGCTGCTTATGCTTCACACGTTTCGTTCTTTCAGAAAATTACGATGCTGAGAGAAGGTTTGAGAGAAATGCATCGTAAACACCGGGACACTTCGGCCGAACTTGAAAAGGAGAAAAACCTAAAAGTTGACCAATTGAACGCCATGAAGGTGGGTCCAGCAAGGGTATACTGTAAGGAACTTCAAACACTATACGGATGAAAAGTTACAATTCCTGAAATTGGAATTTCTCTGTAGGCTTACTCATGAATAAAGGAAATATGTGTAATTGGAGTTGCACGGATATATTCTTTTCACCGTTATGCTTTGTTTGTAGGAGTCATACACTGCCACTACAGAGAGATTTGACTACGCTCTGGGCAGGATTAGTGACCTGACAAACAAGTCCAGTGAATACAGAGAGTCCTCACAAAAGATGGCAAAAACCTCCCAAACCCTCCCAAAAGACATTGAAGAACTGCAGTAAGAGCCCTTTTTTAAGTCAATCTTAAAAATGTGATCTGAATTGAAATCCATCATTGACCACTTAACAAAAAAAGTCACCACGTTACAAAAAAACATGTTTATGGCATCTAGACGGACTGAGTCTGGCTCATTATTAATGATGAATACATTTTCTACTTTCAGGAGAGTTTTTGACGTGGTGGAATTCCAGTACCAATCAGCGGTCGGGCTAATGAACACTTTGCAGTCAGATATGAATAACTGTCTACAGAGAACACAGCACTCTGAAGGCATCCACGCAGCTCATTTTGCGGCGAGACAAAGGAAAATGGAAGACACGAAGGTAACTCGACACGTTACCACTCTGTCACGGCGTGTAACTCGGCACGCATCGCCAGGAAATACCGCTATATGCCGTAACACACCTTTTTTTTCCCTATGTCAAATAATACTGTGAAATAATACTACAAGAAAACAGCAAGTGAGAGAAATCTCATTGTTCCTGTATTTGTGGATTAGTGTCAGCAAATGACTTGTCACAATCCTTTCCCTTAAGATGCTGGGCTGTTTTTTTTTCTTTCCTTTTTACTGAGAAGAGAAAAGAGCTGAAAGCAATTAAAATTACAAGCCATGGTCCATCTTGTTTAAGTGCTTTTCCCCACAAATGACAACTCACTGTTCTTACGCCGTTCGCCACGGACAAATTTGATGATGCGTGTCCAGGTAAGATGCTTGGCCCCCTCCCTGACCCACAGATCCATATTTACGACAACAACCACCAGAGTCCAAGCTTATATTTCATAACACGTAAAAAAATACACATCTGCTACTCGTTTTAATGTATTCACCCCCCAAAAAAAGATTACAAACGCAAGGTACTAAATGTAATGTCTACCGAAAAACCCCAACACAAACAAAAAAAACAACGACACCCTTTTGCGGTAGAAATCCTGATTTATTTTAAGTTTTCATCTGCAGGGATTATCAGCCCCAGACAGAGGCTCTCTCTCCGCTGATGGGGGTTTCACATGGCTTATCTAATGTGAAATCACCATGTGGTATATAGTTTCATTAAACGGTGATCAAGAATGCATTAGTTCAAAACAAGAAAAGGCAATGGAGCCTACGCCGCCATGCATCCAAGTGCAGCAACTTTAAGGAAGTTGTTGGCGTGAGACAATTTGAGAATTAGAGAAGTCTTCCTCATAGACACAAAAAAACCCCATTAGCCAGATCCAAGTTAGCCATGCAGAAACACGGGAGGGCGGGGTTGGGGTTAGTATTTTCACTTGATGAAATAAAATGGAAATAACAATGCTCCTTTACCCAATAAAAGGAACCGTAGCACTGGTGAAATTGGTTATTTTAATCAAGGAGACTAATATAAAGTTATTTTAGGGTGTGCCATTTGCGTAACGCACTAGGCCCACCGGAGCAAGGTATTTTAGAGATATGACATTTCATATATAGAAATCCTGGCTCTATTGTTTACCTCATTTGCAGAGATATTGATTTTCAGATAGTGGAAATTTTGAAGAAGACGTGTTTTATTGTAGATAAATCTCTATTAGTATTGGGATTTGTCCTTCAGTGAAGCCGTATGCCAGGTATTGGTGTAATAATAATGGGCGGTGACACAAACAGGAAATAGAACTGCGTGGCAGGAAGTGGGGCCATTTTGTTGTCTTCCAAATATCAATAGGAGAGAAACTCCAGTGTGGCAACGCCATGGAGCCTGCTGAAAGTCACGGGAATGTATCAGATGGCTTTTACATTCTTCTTCTTCATTGTCAGTATACATGGATGCTGAACTGAAAAAACTACTAGATTGAATATATTTGTCTAGTCGTTTAGCATAAACGGATCATTTCCAACCCCCTTCCGAAAGTGTCCACGTATTTATTCTTTTTTTTTTTTTTAAAGAAACACCAATCTGTTAATGTGATCAGAGCTTGTCGCTTAAAGACGAGGACAAAGTAAACAATCCAAACTGCCGACGTGATCAGTTTCTTATGGGCAATGAAGTGTAATTTGTTCCATTTACACTTCACCACGGCATCAGATGGGCTTTGTCAGTGCTGCATGGAGTAATTAAACCTGAAATCAATAGCAGGCATTTGTCATGTTTACAGCCCCTCTTTCTGCTGGGTTAAACCCATCACTTTAGTGCTGTTCTGTTTTACTGCAGAGACACACTCCATTATGTCTGCAGGTAGAGTTGAGATATGCACCAGCCACGCATCCCATACTCGGGGAAATGATGTTCGGATGGAAAGGGACATGCAAAGAGACATTTATTCATTGTAATTTATATGCCCGGTTTCACTCAATAGTGTCCAGTGCAGGTTTTCTTTTCTTCTTCTCATCCTTTTACTTTTGGCCCTGAAATTTGGTTTTGCCCTAAGTTAGACCCCACATAAAAAATGGTATTCTCTGGGATGTCCACAGTTTTAGCTCAGACAGCACGTCCTCTTGAAGCGAGTTTGCAAATCCAATCTTGCTGGCTACATCTCCAATATGTCCATTGCCTCTTTATTATTACAGAGTGTGTCGTGTTTTTGTTTTTGTTTACCAGCCTGGATTGAACACTCCACGGGGGGTCATGGCAGTGTGATCTATACATGTGATCGGGTGGTTATGCACCTGGCATCCAAATAGTGCTGCTAACATGCTGCCTCTGCAAATATTTAGTGTTTGTGTGTGTTCAGGCAGCTTGTCACTGGCAGACCTGACAGACCTATCACAAACCTTATGGCATAGTATGAACAACTGTTTTAACATATGAAGTATGAACACGGGGACTTTGATCCTAGTATTGACGTACTCACGTAAATTATGAATGCTGTGACAATGCGATCCATACACAAAATACCTATTCATCTTGACTAATGGAGATTTGCAGGAGATACCTTTAAATCATTTAGCTCTTGCCACTAATGCGCGTGTTGCCATATTGGCCTGGTTGATATGCTTCTTTTCAGACAGAAGAGGGAGATTTTAACCTTAGTGACAAGATGGCTGACCAACCAAGCTGTCCTTGAATTGCATGCTAACACTTTTTATTGTCTCTACTAGTGCATTGCTCTTCTCTGTCCCGGTTGTAGAATAACATCGATCACTCAAAGGAACATTTGCTATTTATTTACTATTCAGTCCTTTAGAAGACTAAAACTACAGTTACTTCAGATACAGGTGATCAAGTAGGTAGAGGTCACAGCTTGCTCAGCAATGCCTACAGGTAGACTGTGGACATTGGGGATCGAACCCAGGACCTTTCAGCTGGGCGTCGAACACCCTAGTCAGTCACGACACTATCCTGCCCCATTTGGAAAGAAAAATATGATTTTTTTTGTCACTATCCTATCAGCCACAGTACAACGTGTTGACATGTGTCGATAGGAGGACCTGAAAGAGGCGCTTCGGGAGAACACCAAGTTAGCCCACGAGTACAGCCGTCTCCAGCGGACTGTCCTGTCGGCCCAGCGAGAGGCCGCGTGCGTGTTGGACCAGAGCAACCGCACAGAAGAATCTTTTCATTTCCACACACAGGTAGCCTCCTCTTCCTTCCCCTTGTGTTGATGTCAAACTATACTCATTTCCCGCCATTTCGCCATCGATCCATTTGCTCTTCGTCTTCTGCTCCTCCACATTCATTCTGTTCTGCTCAGGTCTATTCTCTCTCTCTCTCTCTCTCTCTCTCTCTTTACTGTTTCAGAGTGTCTGGAGTGCTCGCTCGCTCCGCATGGGCAGTAATTTCTAGGATGGTTTTAGTTGGGCAACCAATGAGGAGGTTACTGCAGCAATCTAATAACGATGAAATAACTTGAGTGGGGGAGGATGATGGATGTGACATGATGTAATGTGGGCCCTCTCCACCCAGGGGGAGTGTGGAGGGAGGGAGAGAGAGCGAGAGATAGAGATAGAGAGAGAGAGAGAGAAAGAGAGAGCTAGCACATGTCAATAGCCAAAGTTGAAATATCATCTTTGCACTGACTTTGGTTTTAAAATATTCTTTAAGGTGAAAATCAAAGAAAATGCGACATCATAAAATCGACTTTTTTACTGGTGATCTTCTGTTTACTACAGCCGATCATAAGCTACTCTCAGCCAACACACACACACACACACATACACAGGCTTGAAAAGATAAAGCTCCTTCAAATCTGAAACAGCAGCAGCAAGCGGTCTTGGCTAATCAAGAAAGACAAGCCCACTCTGTTTCACTGTTTCAATGCGGAGGCTTTCTGTTCTGTGACACAACGTAACTTAAAGCAAAGAATCACAGATGACAAGCACAGAGCACAGCCACCACTTTTATTTAGTTATTATTATTATTTTTTATTATTTGTTGTTCCAGGACAAAAATAATACCTTTACTTGAGTAATTACTCATCTAACAGCGTGAATGTTATCGAGTGAGAAATGCATGCGGAAAAAAAACTCAAATCCTGTGGACAGGATTTGCCACGCTCGTGATCAAAGCCTGATTTGCTTTCCCTTCTGTCCTCCTCGGTCACTTTTGTTTGTTTCGTCTCCACACACATAATATATCCTGTTCCTTCTCCTTCAATGTTTCTTCCTCTGAAACTGTTGAGAATGTAATGTTTTCTTATTATTAAGAGAACAGAGAGAGTTTTTATGAACTAATAGCAGGGTGTTTGCACTTCTTATTTGATGTACATACATAGCTGAGCAAACGCCTACATTACTGGTTATTGTTCTTGAATTAAAATCATATATTTTCAATTTACTATTGAGCTAGATTGCGTTTATCCAACAAAACATACAGCAAATTGAGTTAAGATATGTGTTTTTTATTCATCCCTGACCGGAAACTTCAGTTACATTCTCAGTTGTCATTAAGAAGCAGGTTGGGGGATGCCTAGAGACAGACTGTGGCCACAGGGATCGAACCCACTACCTTTTGGCTGGGAGCCAAACACCCTATAGCCACAATGACACTATCCCTCCGCCCCTCCCCAAAGGTGCTACTCCCTCTTCCGGGGGCCTTGTTGTTGTTGTTGTTGTCTTGCCGCTCTACATGTAAACATGGATCTGTTTACGTGGGTGCTTTGAGCTCTCTCGGGGGTGGTTTTCCTTCCCCACCAAAGGGGGCTACGGTCGTGCCGAGTACATTCCACTTATTGTCTTTTCTCCGGAAGCTGATGGCTGAGCTAATTCGCTTTGGTTTTTGTCTATGCACCGGAGAACACATTGCTAAGGACTGATAAGCTCTGTAGGAAGAGTGGAAGAGATGAGGGGACGGGGGGAGGAGGGAGGCTGTGGCATCTATCAGAATTTAAAACCTCTTTGCACGGAAGAAACAGTGTTCAAATAATAAAGGGAGCAGCATGTCTTTTTCCGAGAGACCAGGAATAATTTCTGGTTGCGGTGGGGGGTTCATGACTGTGTGTATGTGTAAAATATGTCTTGAGGGGATTGGTATAAAGTTAAACTGGGTGAAGTAGAAATATTTTACTCATCAGCTTTGCAGTCACAGAGTTTGCCTCGGCTAGAACAAAACTACTGGAGCATTTAGAGAAAATTAACCCCCCATCCTGGCAGCCAGATGTGACTGGATTCTGATGAGTGCACACGAGTGGGCAGAGAAAGCAAGAGACTGTGAAATTCCTGTCAGGCCCGTGTACTGCAGAATGGGCTATTGACTGCTTTCTCTATTCCCCTCCATCATTCTTCTTGAACACTGCCATTAATTTCCTTTCCTGCCTTACCAATTCCTTTTTCCCTGCCGTGTCTCTCTCTTTCTCTCTCTCTCTCTTTCTCACTCTTTCTCTCTCTCTCTCTCTCTCTCTCTCGCTCTCTTTCTGTCTCTCTCTACCCCCCCTTTAGCTCTCTTTGTTGCAGGAGAGGATGCACAAAGCTATGGTGAAATACTTCAAACAGCGCAGCCTCTACAGCCAGGCTGAACTGGACCGCTGCCAGGCTCTTTCTCAGGAGACCGACCAGAGAGTCGGAGCAGCGCAGGTATTTTGCACACATGAAATATGTGGAGAACCGCACCAAAAAACACTACAACATTCAGCACCAGTGACACACGCCTGTTGTATTCACATTTCGTGCCGGCCTAGGTATATATTCAACAGCATTGTGTGTGGAATATGCGTATAGAATATAGTCAATCACGCAAGGTTACGTTCGGGCTCCCCCGAGTTTATGAAAACGATTGAATCTCTCAAGTCGCCCCACCGTCTCGGACCTCGTCTGGTCAGGAGGAGAAAA
>OMKN01047211.1:0-10924 GCA_900302345.1 Melanonus zugmayeri | reverse complement strand
GTGTGTGGAGGCTCTCGTTGTTAACCCCCAGAGCTATGCTTTTCTTTTTTTCCTTCTTCTTCCAAGCGTTCATTCAAGAAAGACGTCAGACCTTGGAGATCAAGTTGTGCATAGCAATTGAAATAATAACTCCAAGGATCGCGGGCATGCAGGAGCTATCTGTAAAGTTTTTAATTATCGCTGATTGCTGCGTGTGTGTGTGTGTGTGTGTGTGCGCATGCGTGTGTAAGGGTGAGAGAGAGACTGCATGTATGTGTGTCCAACTTCACAGGCGAAGGAGAGAATAACTAATACATGTTTTTTCATGTTTTGGTATGTATTTTTTAAGCACGCTTTCGATTACGGACACCCGCTGCTGTCCTCGACGCCCCCCTGTTGACCCCCTGACTGGAGCCACGGTGCGCATCGTAAGCACAGCTTGACGGTGGAGATCGATAATCTAGTCTTCATTAAGTAGCCTCGTCGGCAGCTTGATTGCATGAGGGATTAGAGAGTTTCTTAGCCTCTCCCTTCCGAAAGCTACCAGGTTACTACATTTGAATCCACCAGGAGCCAATTTGCACCCCGGCAACACACACACTGCAGTTATGTGTTATAGTCGTTGGCTGCGCATTATTTATAAAATGTATATATAACAATAACATTGAGAGATCACACATTCCGGTGTGCTGTGAGAATGTTGCTGACATTCTTTCGTGTTTCGCAGGTTGTTCATTTGGGAGGAGGGAGAGGAACAGGGCTGTCACTCTGTTAAGATGAGGCGTCGCTGGGATGAAGGATGTGTTACAAACACTGCATGGGGAAGTCGTTGTTTTTATCACATTAGGCTAAACTAATGTGTGTCGATGAAATATACCGTGAATACATTCACTCTATTTAAGCATGCATGGCAAAAGCTAAAAACAACTGAATTATTGGTGTACATTTTTTGGTAACACTTTACAATAAGGGTACATTAATTAACATTAGTTGATCCAGTAATAAGCATTAACTACTAGTTAATTAACAGTTCGTGTTTGTGTCCATGTTAACTAAGGTAATGGTGTTCATGTTAACTAAGATATTAATTTATACATTATTTCATAGGGTTAGGGTTAACCCTAACCCACTACCCCTAACCCTATACTAATGCTATATAATAATGCTTATTACTGCATTAACTAATGTTAATTAATGGTTAATAAATGTACCTTTATTGTAAAGTGTTACCCATTTGTATATACATTATGCTTTCTTGTGTCAAAGTTATAGGTGAGGGTGAGCAAAGTTATTGATTAAGGTTAATTTGTGTAATTGCTTTTCTTTTTATTATAATTTTACTGGTATGCTTTTTTTCATAAAAGAAGTACAAATAAAAATGGCCCTATAAAGACTGCATTGAGTGAAACATCTCTTAGGGTTTGAAAACCAACAGTGATTTTTGTTAATTTTTTGCATGAATTAACACTACAAATGTGTAAAGTCTGTGTCAATTTATTATACAAATTGTCACACATTTGTTAGGTTACAACCGCTGATGAAGGGGCTCTAGTCATTTTAGCAGATGCTTTTATTCAAAGCAGCCTACAGTGAATTCAGATGATACAGGTCATTACTCTTTAATGTCGAGGGTCATGGGTAATGTCGATCACGGGTCATGGGTAATGTCGATCAAGGATGCCTACAGGTAGGCTGTGGACATTGGGGAATCGAACCCAGCCACTACACTGTCCATTATTGTGTGTTTTGATTCCAGGGTAAAACCCCAAATCCTTTAATAATGTGTTCTGATTTAAATGTTGATTAAGTGGTAATAAAACCACAGAAATAATAATCAAACAGAAACGTTGTGCTGCGCAGCTGCAGTCCTTTCCAGCACTTCTTTCTGAAGGTTGATGTGATTGTTATCAAAAGTTCAAACGTCATCCTATGTTGCTACAGCTCTTGTACACATCCCATAATATATAAATATAATCCCTGTCTCACACACAGGAACATGTTACAACCGGACACCTGTAACCTTCTCCCTTTTGTTTCCATATAAATACATGAGATAACCCACCATTGAAATGCATACTTACACACACACACACACACACACACACACACTCTCTCTCTCTCTCTTTACTTAGATAAAGGTCACAGAACACGAATTGCATTCAAAAGTCAAAATTATCCATGCTAAACAACAATGTGGTATTTTCATCATGTGGGAAGAGAAGGAGATACACAGGTGTTTCCAATCACTTCTCATTGGAATCTGACCCCCTCCCTCCCCACACACACACACACACACACACACACACACCCACACCCACACAAATATATATACACACGCCTTTATTTTGACTGACAGATTTTTATTTGACTCTGACTGCACCTTTGCAGAGGCGGTGGCTGTTCACTGAATATATTTTTTTTGAATATATTTCTACCTCAACAACAATCTCAAGCCTGGGAACGTGGTGTCAGTGTGTATACGATTTATCAGAGTTGCCTGTCTCTACATCTTGTTGTTGATGCCCACGAGATAACCCAACGTTTGGTGGGGAAGGGGGGGCTCCGAGTTGTGTGACTGTGACATCTTTCCCCCGTGCATTAACTTCACAGTAAAGAAGCTCCTCCTCGCAGGGCGGCAGGCGGGAGTGGAGGAGGAACACCTCCGCCGCCGCCGCCGGTTTGCATGGAACCGCGCGTTTGCTGCTTTTAGGAGCTACGGCCGCTGTTGACACGCTTCCGGTGGCCTCTATGATTGAACGTTTTCCTAATATGTGTCCAGTAATACTATGTCATTACATCTGTGAGAGCTGCGTGTGTGTGTGTGTGTGTGATTTGGTTGATGCTTTTATCCAAAGCACCCTTAACAATACTATGAGTGCATAGATTCCTAGCATGGGTGGTCCCAATAGCAATCAAACCAATGCGAATGCCAATTGAGCCATAGACCAGACATCTCTTTTGTGTTCAGGTTCTCCTGTAGATTTTTTCACAAAATTTGCAATATTTCACAGAATAGCAGGTGTGCTCTGTTGTTGCATGTGTGAACCCTAGCATTTCTGGCAAGCGGCTGAATGCTGGAACCCACCCTGTCATGGCCATGATGCCACTTGGCTGGAGAAACCACATTTGATTACAAAATCACTAAAGATCTCTCAGCTGCTGTCTTGGCAGCGTGGTTCGCTACATGCACGTGCAATGGCGAAGACAAGCGAAGCAGGTGGAACGGCCAAGGACAATTAAATACGGAGGTAACGGCACACCTCGCTTGGATTGTGATTCACGTTTCCCGGGCATATTAGGTCAGTAGGAAAACGGCATTCTACCCCATCTAAATGGGTTTTAGGACGTTTTTTTTCTCCAAGGTATGTCCTGCGCTGAATGCCTCACAATGCCATCTTAATTGCCTGCCGCAGGTCTCATTTTTTACCCGTTTTTTCTCCCATTATCTGGATTTGTGGTCCTTGGCCCGTCAACAGGTTGTTAAACAGCAAAGCGTGATGAATGTACAGCATGGATATAATGTGGACGCAGCAGCACCATTCATGGTAAAGAAGAGAGAAAGTATCGCATTTAATAACCGTTTTCAGTCAAGCACAATGAATAGAAAGAGCTGGACCTCTGCAACCCCTAACGAACAGCCTCGCCTCCTGTTTCTTAAGCCTTACCACTTGCTTACTAACCTCCTAACCTTGTTTTTGAGCAGGCATCCTTCACCCTCCTTTGGACGGACTCACCACTGTCTTACTGACTTTCACTGAACCGCTTGGAAAGTGGCAAGTTTCCCCCGAATCATTATGTTTCAGCAGCCACCCTAGTTACTTTCCCAACTTTGGCCCTCTTGTGTTAATATTCACAAGCTGTTCAATGCTAACTAACCTTAAGACATAGTGCATAGGTGAGGCCCAAAGAAGCTGAAAAGAGACCATTTTACAGAAAAATCTATACCAAGTAACAAAACTTCATCTAAAACACCAAAATATGACTGTGGTGGGTGAAATTCAGTCTAATCGAATATGGGGTGACTGATGTCAGTATGAAAGAATATTCTTTGAGGCTCTGTTTATGTATATAAGTCACATTTCGCTTATTTTAAACACACGCACATGCACGTCCCTTGTCATAAACAAGTCAATTCAAAGTTCATTGGTCTCTCTGATAAAAAAGTACCTGTGACATTTACCATCTTCCAAGACTCAGTTGGGATTTATTGGCATTATAATACTTGAAAACATTCAAATGAATTCATTTTAAATAAATCACTTCAATAAAGTTCACATTTAAGCCTTTTAGCCATTTTAGACTTTGCTTTTTATTATTGGAGCAATGAGCTAAAACACTGCATGGCAACATCTATCAACTTAGTATATTCAGTTCAGATGTTTTTTCATCTAACTCTAATCTAATGTTCAAGTCACGCTCAGGTCTCTTTCTTTGCATATGTGAATTGTTCTTGTGTGTGGATACACCTCTGCAAATACAACTCCATATAAAACCCCCTTGTCTAAACTGAACTAAACTACTATATAGTATACTATATAGTATATAGTATATATATAGAGCATCATCATTTCCACAATGCAAAACAACAGCTATGAAAACGGTACATGTGACCCAAAACTCTAACGCTAAACCGCATCTTACTACATCATAAAACATCCTCATTTCCACAATACAACACAATGCAAAACAACAGCAACAGCAAAAAAACAAAACCAGTCTAAGTGACCATTAACACGAGGGGCAGGTGTCGCTGCAGGCAGCTATAATTAACATTTTCCCAGCAGATGATCGCTGCCAGCGAGATATCCCCACAAGCCCAGAGATGTTCTGACTAAACTAAGCCCTGACAACAATATTAGACTGCCACTAGGACCCCGGCCAGCAGCAGATTGGGCTGTGATCCTGCCAGAGTCTCTCCCCACACTGCCGACACCAGCCAACAGAGCGCTTCTTCTGTACAGCCATCCAGCGCCGCATCCATCCACCGTCTCATGCCAGTGTATGTGTATGTGTGTGTGTGTGTGTGTGTGTACACTGTGGACATGCTAGGGCTTAAAGTTGCTTTGTGACCCCTGCCGGCGCTGTAAACTGAGACAGCGTGCAAATGCGGTTGTAATCGCGACAAAATGAGCAAAAAAACAAAAAAACATGTACGAAAACAATCAGCCAACCAGCGATGGATTAAATGTCAAGTTCATCCGTAGAGTCTTTTATCACAGTTACGGCCTCAAAGGGCTTCACAGGATATCATCCATAAGACAGTTTGATGGAAACACCTTCATCTCACATTTCCTTTTTTTTCTTTTTTTTTGACTCTACTAATAACAAAAGAAACGATATCCTGTCCTGAATGAAGACAGCCGTCTGTATGTCACGGAATGGAGATGGAAGCCATTTGTTTGTTAGTGAAAGGAACAAGTGAAGCCTCAAAGCCTGGCTGATTACGAAGGGGTACAGTGCAGTAAACCCACAGAGAGGTCGGATAGTGCAGCGGCTACGGTGTTCGACTCCCAGACATTCTGTGGAATACGATAATGGAAGAGGCCAAATGTACTTGCCTTGAATGATGACTTGAACACTTTGCTCCCTGTCTTGTGCTGTTTCTTATGTAAAATATTACATTTTATTTTATGTGTGTATTTTATTTCTTTGTATATTTCCTATATCTGTGATTGTATCTGTAAATGAGTTGTAAATTTGTTTTTGTAAATGTTGTAATTGACTGCCAACAGGGCTCCCCTGAAAAAGAGACCTTGGTCTCAGTGGGACTTCCCTGTATACATAAAGGTTTCATTCATTCATTCATTCAAGGTCCTGTTTGGATAAAAGCATCTAAAATACTATGAGTGAATTCAATGGCTGAGGAAGCCACAGTATGCTGGAAGACCGGACATCTGCCCACAGGGATGCCCGCCTATACCCCACCATTCAGGTTCCAGAAAAGACATCATGGGGTTTCCAAAGTTAGTTGTGAACTAACTATGTTCACCTCTCTCTCTCGCATCACAGAGCACATCGAGTACAACAGGCATGGAAACGGCACAGTTCTGCTCACTCGAATGTAAACACAAGTGGGACACCCAACAAGGGCACTTTCATAACAGATGGGGGCCAGGGTCTGTGCCTTAGTCTGGGTGAAAACCTGTGCTAAGTGTCCCATACTAAGCAGTTCCTGTCCAATAGCTAGGATGAATACAGTCAATTTGTGGACCCCGGGAAGATTAGCTGCTACCATTGTAGCAGCTAATGGGGATCCGTATTAAACAAACAAAACAAACTTGAGATGGATTAGCCAATAGATATACTATAGATACATTATAGAAAGGTGTTATTGCCCAGGAGGCACCTATGTTAACTCAAAGAAGAACAGAACAGCAAACAAATTGAAATGATCTGCTGACATTGTTACAGGTCTTAGTCTGTGAATTCTCATTAACACATTAGGATTCCTGAAATAACCGTGAAATTGATGAGACAAAGATCCATAGGCCATCTGTCTGACAGCCTTCTCCAATTACTGAAAAGTTTGAGGTTGGTACTAATAGTGCAGAGCAAAGCTATGCCACAACATGGGTGCCTTCTGTGTGGACATTCAAAATAGAACATAGTAAATCAGCCATTACAAGGAAAAAAACCAGGATACACATTGCACTAAAGCAATGGCATTGATGTTTTTGCAGATAATGTAATAATAATATTTAAAGGAGGACTGTACGATTCTTTAGTGCAGTGCAATAGGGCTTTCTCACCTTAACTCTCCTTCAAGCGTACACTGGAGTCAACTCTTAGGTCAGAGTTTTAGTTAAAATGTTACGTCTGCAGACTGTGCACTTATGATCTTGCTAGCACGTATAAAAGAAGGGATTATGCTGGTCATTCAATGTTAGTATAACAGTCTAAATCTCTTTCATTATTCTTTTTATTTATTTTGGAAAGCATGGAATTGAGACTGTTTTTTGAGGAACAGGGCTGTAATTGCAGCTTTGCCCGAAGAGCTGCGTGATGTGGGTTTTAAAGATTTTTTAATTAGCTAATTTACAGGAACCATTACATGTGTTAATTGGCTCATCATTGAAGTCAATGTGAATGATAGGAGATTGAGGTGCAGAGGATATGTTGGGAATACATGCTCTGAGAACGCTTGACTAGCTAGGCTACATGTATGTTGTAAAAGTTAGTCTTATAATTATCAACCATATCTTAAAAAACAGAAAATCAAACAAAATATATTTATATCATAGATTTGTTTAATATATGTTTTTATAATACTTTATCATTTTTCTATTATATTCCTAATTATGTTGCACATGTATGAAGAAATAAAACTCCCTTTAATGTCTCTAATGAAATATGCAAATTAATTCCCATTGAACTAACTTGGTAATTATGAAACTTGTTATGGGTGGTTAGCCAGCACAGGTACAACAAGTCTAAAAAGTTACATTTAATTAAGTGTAAACCGCTCTCTAAAGGTAGGTAAAAGTCAGTTATCAAGGTAATTGTGCAGCACATAGACACGGTTAGATCCTTCCTCACTGTTGGACCAACAACAATGAACCAGCAGAACCACTGATGTTTAAACTAACCGAGGGGAATAACACAGACCACACATCGCAAAGAATATATTCTGCGCTGATCCACACCATAAATAAATAATGCACACTTGATGTTTCTCAGACTCGAGTGGAAAATAGTGGAGAAAAATAAAGTTTGCCATGTGCGGTAAACCAGTGCTTGTTGTTGTTTCTGCTCCATAGGTAAAAGCCCCTGAGTCGATCTGAGCATGAAACGCACATGGAGGAAGATCTAACCAACTATATTTAATTAAACCTGTGCTGCTCCTTGGGAAGTCGTGAACAACTGAGAAAAACCTAACCTTAGAAAACATGGTGTGATTATTTAGATGACCAAAAACAACCAATTTGCTTGAAGTTGTGCAGCAGTACTTTAATATGTTTCATGGTGACTCATTGGCTAAAAGCTGGCTCTCTCTCCTAGTTTTGTAGGCAGGGGTGGGATTGAAACAAACCAAAATAATGCCCACTAGTTTCACCCACATAAAGATTCGTCCCAGCGGATCCCAAAATGATTGTTCCGGGGAAAGAAAATGCATTGACTGTACAGCAGATAAATACATTTACAGATTGTATATCCTGCGTGTAAACTGAACAACCACCATCCTCAGGGCCCTGGCAGTCACGCAATCAATTTACAGTGTGTAAGCAAGGGAAACACACGCTGTTCATTATTTTATTTCCGATTAGGGGGGAGGGGGAAACAGAATGCAGTCTTCTAATAAACCGAGCGTCTTCTGAAATCCGACTTATCTCGTTTCCCAATAAACGGACCCGTTGGTTCTAGCAAACAGCTCAAGGATGTTTCAAATCGGGAAGGACAGGTTGAATATTCCATCAATGGTGCTGCTTACTGGAGGTTGTATTTATTCTGGAGCAGAGCTTCAAGGTTCTGAGCTCTGACTCAAAATTCGCCTTTTGTTCCCTCTCTAAACACAAAAAAACACATGTATACCTGGAAGTTTGTGCTGTTCATTTTACCTTCTTTTTTGTAGTTGCTGTAAATATTTTTTCTCATGTGTTCACGTTATCACATGTTGATGCACGACCAATCATATTAGAGGTCAGAGGGTGACGTCAGTTGATTAGTATTTATTTATATACGTTAATATCCGTGAATTTGACATGTTTCTGAAGTCACAGATATTTGTGTATTATCTTGGTGTTGGTCTTAGGTTTTCTGCAAATTTAACTTGGCACCAGGCAAAGGACCCACCTGGCTGCAGCGGCAGAAGCACCACCTGGAATGCATCACCTGCCTGCTACAGCGGCAGCCGCCCCCACCTCGACGCCCCCATCGCAGGGTGGGTCCAGGTGGTCGTGGTGCAGCAGTTCAGCTTGGCTCGGATGACTGGGAGCAATCTGCCAGCTGTGGAGGACCTCTGGAGGTGTAGCCAGAGAGATGTAGTAATAGGAACTCCAGTCACACTTGTTTATGACTGCTACCGCCTGGCCAAATGCAGTAGCAATTCAGAAAAGAACCAACAGGTTTCAAGTCACTTGTATACCTGCTTATATAATATAGTTTTTACATAATTTTCATATTTGAAATTGGCCTATGTTGTTGTTTATTTGATTTACTTTAACAGCACTGTTAAGACACATTGCAAGTCAAACATGTATTTGCCATCAATGCTATTGAGTTCATTGGTCAGGTTTGAATATTATTTCAATATGACCAAAAGTCAGGACAAGCGCTGTAGTAAAAATCCATGAATGTTTAGCAACACATGGGAAATAATACATTCAATATTTTCTTTCTGTTGCATGCACTTTGATTAATGCATGCACTGTGATTAATGTGTGCACAATGGTCTTAGATCACTTGAATAACACATGTGACTACATTTTTTATTCATCGTTTTAAATATCTTGACCAAGTGTATTCCAATTCACCAATAATAAAGTTGTACAGAGTTGGTAGGCGTGTAGTAATAAGGATTCCTCATTGAACTGATGGTGAGTCTATAGTAGGCTACAGTATCCACAGATTGTGGATAAGGAAAACATCTTGGTTGATTGAGCCATAGATGGATGGATTTCATTCTTTAGTTACTTAGTTACCCACATTTTTTTTTTTTTTCAAAAGTGTACAAATGGAAATAATTAGATCAGTGCAGGTTCAAGCACAAATGAAAAGGGCTTATACATCAGGATGCATCATGGGTTTTTTTGTTGGCGATACTCATATTGAGAGGACTCATTTCATGATTAATGAATAAACAATGACCAAAAAACCATGACTACCAACATAATAACTAACCCTCCAATGCTCCTATGCTTCCAAAATGGAGGCAGTCACTGCGATGTGAGATCACAATGTACAAGAAGACTGCTGGCTCCTAATAAAGTACACAAGCATTGCAATTCAGAGGCAGCACACAGATGCAAAGGTAAAAACAAGCATAAAATGTGTTTAAATTGTAATATTATAGTCTGAGACGGAAAGTGGAGAAGCTCTTCTTTGAATATGTTATCTATTGAGGGGAAGGATTATTGAGATACACAGAGGCTATCAAGTCATTAAAGTGTGTTATTGTCAAACTTTAGTTTGTTTGTGCTTCACAACGTTTAGCAGCTAAATGGCAAATAAAATAGTTTGTTAAAATGATGCCTGTTTTTCATGTTTAGAGTTTAAGTGTTCCCTTTTAAAGTTTCCAGTTGAAATGGAAGGAGGTGAGAATTAGCATAAGTGTGGTCAGACATCATCTTGAATCGCTTGTACTATTACTACCTAATCCATATCTATATAATATAATAACCAATATATAAACCAGTAAAATACCTTGCATACAACATCTACATGTGTAAGTGTGTATTATATATTGCATCTGTGGTACATATTAAAATGTGTTAAAGTTGTGCATGATAGTTTAATTAATCAAAAGCTTTGAGTACAGAAAATAAAACAGAATAGAAAATAATTATCGATAGCCCTATAATACCACCACACAATGAGGTAGTAATGATCAGCAATTATTTCAAGGTGCATTTGCTGTCATTAATCTGTTTCCCTTGTATGTATGGTAATTATGACTATAAATACCTCTTTGCCAAATAGACCTTACTCACACACCTGAACCTGACAAAGAAGATTATGTTAGGTTGTTGTTGTATTCATATTTTATTGTATATCGTTATTATACTGCAAGAGAGTGTAATAGCTTGTTGTGTTTGATAAGGCTGGAACAGCTTACCATCTAAATTGCACCAGTATATATATATACTGTATATATATATATATATATATATATATAAACACATTGGCAATTTTTTCAATGTTGTGACATTTTCCATTTCCTGTAAAATTCTTATTTCCAAATCTCTATCCTGTTCATTACTTGTCTTAGATGTTTATTTGTCTTTCCAAT
>OMKN01047171.1:2240-13353 GCA_900302345.1 Melanonus zugmayeri | reverse complement strand
GATCTGTTTCCGGAATGAGTCGTGCACGTGCCAGTGCGATCTGGCTCTTCTAAAACCCGCCGCCAGCAGGTAGGTCTGCGGTCGGGTGGGATAGCTTAGCACAAACAACAGCACACGCACACGTACTATACGCGCTCACGATTGATTATGTTCTGTTTGCTCATCGCTAGCGACCGTACGTGTAGCCCGTTAGCTTGGCCTAGATGCGTTATTGACCATTTGACAACAGAAGGAATGTTTCTCTCTCTCCTCACCCCTTGTTTTATAGTTTCCACATCACGTCAATCGCCGGATTTTGTGGATGCAAGTGGTACCAAGTTGTTTTCCACATTCAGAATCGGAGCCTGAACGGTTAGTGTTTCATTCTCACAGCATGCGGTCGACGAGACCTTTGCGGTCCTCTATGTTAATGACGTCACGGGTCTGTGCAGGTCGCGTGGACCATGATGGAGGAGACGGAGCCCATGCTGGTGGTCGCCGCTGTCCAGGGGGTGGAGAAGCGCGTCTGTCCCAAGGAGGAGGAGGAGGAGGCTGTACCGACGAAGAAACCCAGGGTTCATGATGATAATAACGTAGGGAACTCCAAACAACCAGTCGAGGAGGAGGAGGACGAGGATGAGGAGAAGCTGACGAAAGATGAGGAGGAAGATGGGGAGACCTTTGCGGACATGATGAAGCACGGGCTGACGGAGTTGGATGTGGGCATCCTCAAGTTCATCAGCGACCACCAGGGATTCTCTGGGATCCTGAAGGAGAGGTGAGATTTCACCAGCAGTGTGAATGATGTAGTCGTGCCAAACCTTTGAAATGCCTAATCTTGTCTTTTTGTGTTTAGATATTCAGATTTTGTTGTTCATGAGATCAACAGAGAAGGCAAGACTGTGCAGTTGGATGACCTGTCCATTCCTCCAGAGGTAGAGGTGAGGCATCGCATTTGAACTTGTATCATACTTGAACTGCAGAATGTATTGCACAACCAATGCTAGTCATATATATAATAAACGTCCTACTCCAGTCCATTGCAAACCAGCATTGGGACACACAGTTCCATGACGTGTATGTGTTTGGGTATTGCATCTTTGTATTGGATGCGCATTAGTTCATTAGTTGCAAGTCATGTGCACACTGCCCCTTTAAGATGCCTTGACCGCATCTCAAGTGAGTGAGTGAGTGCGGGCCCAGATGAAAGGATACAGGATGCTGATATGTGTTGTGTTGCAGGAGGCCCCAGAGCCCGAACAGCCACCGGAAGACCTGGACATCCTGACCGAAGAGCAGAAGAAGGAGCTTGGGGAGCTGCAGCTGTTTAAGAACAAAGAAGGCACTGTCTCCATAGAAGTAGGTGTACACTGCAACAGGGCCCCCTTTTCGCACAGATTGATGCACCAGTGAGATATTTTCTTACATATGTTTGGCAAGAGTTCATGTAGTTCAACATGACAACCAATTTAGTTTTGCATACAACAATGCCTTTTTGTTTTCACACATTTTTAATTAGTCAAAAATGCTTTTTTTGTACATCAAATGACATTTTCTGTCCATGTCCAAGAAGCTCTGCTTCTGCACGTGAAACACAAAATGCATTTAGACACACGTTTACACACCTACCTGCGATCTGATTTAGTTATTTGCAATTGATGCAACCTGAGTGAGGTCTTTGGTGCAATACATACTTTTATATACACATTTAATTGTACTATTAATGATGCCAAAACCTTGAACTATTATGTTCATAAACTTATTAGTTATGTTTACAGTGGACAAGACAGCGACCATTGTTTCCAACACCTTGACTTCGGGGGAAGTGAATGAGAAGCTCACATCTCTCCTCTCATTGGTAGGTTGCAGACGACACGAAAGAGAAGCGGACCCAGATCCACAAGGCTATCAAGACCCAGTTCCCTGGTCTGGAGACCAAGACTGAGGAGCGGGATACTCACAAGTTCATCGTGGCCTACCACGCTGCAGGGAAGAAGGCCCTGGCAGGTAAATAAACCAGTCAGAAGCAGGATATGTACAACATGAACGGACATCCATTAGGCTTATGGAAAGCCCTCAGTTGAGTAACGTGCCATCTGGTGTCATTTGTATGTATGGATATGTTGGCATTTCAGATGGCATGTATAGAGAATGCAGGGAAACCATTGATGCAGAACGTACAGATACATTTTTTAAATGGTTAAAACTTTATCTGTAGGAGCAGGAGGCTTTAGGAAGCAGTGGGGTAAACTGCTCCCTAAACAATTCCAATCTATTATTTTGGGCTAAATTGGCAGCTTGCATCCTTCCTCTGGATGTCTATACAGCACATTGCGATGATCTTTTGCGGTATACCTTAATGGTTACCAATTAGCTATACAATGGAAAACCAGATGTCAGAATCCAATTTTATTAGTATTTCTTGTCTCCTGTTTCCTGGTGTTTTGGTGCATGTTCTTGTACGTGTAGCTTGGCTTTCTCTGCCCTCGTGCATGTTGTCATCACGGGCACTTCTAGCACAAGACAATGCCATGCATGCAGAAGACATGTGCATCATGACATACCTGCATGTTGCAGTTGTGTAGATGGATAAAGATACTCATTGGAAACCTGGATTTGGTATCAAAACGCTTACATGTCTTACAATGTCCACCACTTTCTACTGTGCAATACTTTTGAAGATTTGGGGCCACAAAGAATCCTGTGCACTTAGTATTGAGCAAGAATGACTTTGAATCACCTCTTTAGTGGTTATCCATGGTTACAAAATACAAATTGTCAAGTCTTTAACATGGAAATTAATTATTAGTACAAAATTATTAGTATCATTAGTACAAAATGATTCATGTAGAGGTTTTATTTATTTACCTGGTTAAATGTGCTGCACCTCAGTCGGCTTCTTTAACATGGGATTTAGACGAGCAAAATCAATCAAAATGCATAATGTTAAATTCTCCATATTATATATTTTATTCATCACCCACCCCAAATTTCATATTTTTAAATCAAACACTATCATGCCAGCCCTTGCACGCTCATCTCATTCTCGACGGCTTGTCCCCTCCAAAACACAGACATCTGTAAGCAGCTTTTTTTTTAGTAATGTGTTTCTGTCCTCCTCCTTGCTGTTCTCTGGTGGGGGGCAGAGGTCAAAGCAACAGCAGGTAAGAACTTAATGTCCACTCGGCACAAAGGAAGCAGTTTTCTTTTTGAATAATGACTTTCAAACAATAGGTGAAAATCATATTGTGAGTCAGGATGGACATGGGTTTGAATGCTTTTCATTAAAAGCGCAAGAGTGTACTTGGGTACACTGTACTGCTCCCCGGGTTTCTTACAACAGGGTTAAGAGACGGGGTATTTTTTGTCCAATATTGTGTGTATCTGGGACCATAGGAGCCTAATAGAACTGCAGTCAAGTAGCAGTTAATTTATGTTACTTCTAGAAGGTTCTGAACTCTAATCTGTTGTTTTGTCTCCATTAAAAGCACCGCGAAAACACTCCTGGCCCAAAAACCGTGGTAGTTTCTGCCACTTCGTCCTCTACAAGGAGAACAAGGACACTATGGATTCGATCAACGTGCTCTCCAAGTTCCTCAGGTGTGCACCCATCACACTGCAATGCATTCATCCTTCAGTAACACTAGACTTCAATAGTGAATGAGTGTTTGCACTCTGTACACATCTGAGCACACAACACAACGTATCTCCCAGCATTTATTTAGCAAAACAAGGTTTTATGGTCTTTCATGCTTGCCACCAGTTTTGCTCTCTGTGAAATGAGTTTCACACCACAGAGTGAAAGAAGGTGTTTTAAGATGATGGGCAATGGGGCTCATGGGAAATGCAGTCTTTTCAAAACGCCTTGTAGAGGAGAAGATACGCGTCCATTATTAATTAAACTCTATTCTATTGTCGGAACTGAACATTATCCTTATCGAGTCAGCTTACTAGCGATCCTTTTGCCCTTTTTGAACACGTTTATATTTCTGATTTCTAAGCATGCATGTCTTTCCAGGCTCAGACCTAATGTATTCTCCTACATGGGGACCAAGGACAAGAGGGCTATCACCGTTCAGGAGATTGCGGTTCTCAAGTGAGTGGCTAGTCTTTAGATCTAACCAGAACCTGACCGCTCCCTCCTCTATGTACCTTATTGTTGTTGTTGATAAATGTAATGATTTAATGTTACTTTCCACGGCACATTGTAACCATGGATCTCTCCTTAACCCCCCCACCTCCCCCCCACAGGATCACTGCAGAGCGGCTGTCTCACCTCAACAAGTGCCTGATGAACTTCAAGCTTGGGAACTTCTGCTATAAAAACCACCCCTTGAAGCTGGGGGAGCTCCAGGGCAATCACTTCACGGTGGTCCTCAGGTCAGTTCAGATAGACCGGTTATATTAGTGCTACTACTACCTTTTTGATTATGGTTGAGTGTCATCAACCACAATAGAGAAAGTATGATTGGTGTCTGAGGATCATATTTGATATAATATTTAGCGACTGGCAGTTAATTCAGATACAGGTTCATAAGGAGCAGGTAGAGTTTAGGACGCCTATAGGTAGACTGCAGACATTGGGGTATCAAACCCAGAACCTCTCAAATTGGAATCCGAAACACCCATGCCACTACATTAGACTATCTTGCCTCCATTGTAATGTTCTCCTCGTCCTCCTTGTCACTAAAGTATATCAAACTGTGTTTTAAAACGGACGGAGTATAAAGTGTCCATATTGTGTTGTGACATCAGGAACATCTCAGGAAACAGTGAGCAGGTGGAGCAGGCCATGAGTTCCCTGAAGGAGACCGGCTTCATCAACTACTACGGCATGCAGCGCTTCGGCACCACCGCCGTGCCCACCTACCAGGTTGGAAAGTAAGAACACCCAGTTGAACTGAACCGCCCCAGTGGTTTGTGCTATGCCATAGCACACACACACATGCATATTCTCATGCCGAACCTGCACTTTTAATGATTTTTTTTGCGCGGGGTGTGCACATGTGTTCTGCCCCACAAAGCAAGTGTAAGTGTGCGTGACCCACAATTGTGCTTTGTTGTCAAGGCCAACCACAAAGTGACCTCAATGTAATGTGATTTATAACAACTCGGGGCCGGTGGTGTTAAACACAGACCTGTTTCTCTCTCTCCTCAGGGCCATCCTGAGGAACGATTGGAACGAGGTGGTTGATCTTATCCTGAAGCCTCGACCCGGAGGTAACTGTGTGTGTGTGTGTGTGTGTGTGTCCATCCTTGTTTCCTGTCTCAACTGGTAGAGCATTGCATTAACACTAGCCAGGGTAAGTCATTTGATTTGTGCTCGCCGTACATGTGTGTACATTTAGCGGAGAAGGGCTATCTGGTGCGCTGCCGGGAGGAGTGGGCCAAGTCCCAGGACCCCGAGGCTGCCCTGAAGAAGCTGCCCGTCAAGCGGTGTGTGGAGGGCCAGCTCCTGCGGGGCCTCTGCATGTATGGCAAGAAGAACATCATCACCGCGTTTGGTCTGGTACGTAGTTTGTGTGCTTCATTCAGATTCTGCCTGGTAAAACTACTGGCCACGCCCTCTTTGAGCCAGCTCACCCTAGAACAAGCTGTTCTTTGTTCCCTCTCTATGAATATAGATTGATATAGATATAGAATATAGATTGATATCTATGTGTAAATTGATATATTGTGCTACTGGTTGTAGCTATGTGCTGTTTTAAAGATAAAGGCGTATGCTTTATTTTAAAGTTAAAGCATACGCCTGTTCACTTTTACGATTTTTTTTCCTACCTTCGCAGTTACTGATGTTGTTATATTTTCCTCTCCAGATCCCCCGTAACAACCGTCTGATGTACATCCACAGCTACCAGAGTGTGGTGTGGAACACCATGGTGAGCCGGAGGATCGAGGCCTTTGGCCTGAAGGCGGTGGAGGGGGACCTTGTGTTGAAAGGAGGTCGGTACTTATTTTGACTGCTTTTTCCTCACCATAGGCCTTCTTCACCCAGCGGCCATCTTGGTTCTAAACGCTAGCTGGTTGGAGAAACCGAATGAGGCAGGGTTGGGCCGGTTTCCGGTTTTACCGCTGTCATACGGTCTGCGATCTTACACTGGTTTCATGTCATACACGCGACTGTACCGACATTTGTTATTATAAAATGGTCTGGATAAAAAAATCAGCTACCTGCACCAACGTTAAATGGATGAATTTCTATTACATTACTATGCAATGTGATAAATATATTTTCATTCATAAACTGAGCTACTAGTTGCATCTGTGTGCTACTTGCTGTGCGTGCACTGTGTGCTACTATAGAGTTCGTTAGAAATGCAGGTTGGGACGAAGGGATCACATTTAAATTAAAGCTCGTCGGGGGAGGGCGACAGAATTGGTTTTGGCTTTGAGGTCATGAGAAATGGCACACAAAAAAAGCACCAGTATGGCAACATGTTGGATTCAAACCCGACGACAGCGGGGAGCCGAAGAATATGGACAGGGCAACTTGCAAATATTGCATGAAGCAAGTGATGGCAGAAGGTGGAACTATGTGGAACTTGCATTGCCACTTGCGAAAACATCATTCACTGATTGCAGCACAAATGGGCCCCACAGCGAAAGGACGGGCTTCGACATCAAAACAAACGAACGGAGGCTACGATCAAATCTCACGTCAAGACTCGACTCGTGTCTGAGAATTATATTATATCCCTAAGGGCGTAGGTTTGATTTTGCCATTGGTAGGGACGAGGCGCTGGCGTGAGGTTTCCACTCGCGATTGTATTGTTGGCAGGGGGGGGGGGGGGGTTAAATGTATGCAATGCATACATGATTACGGCTGCCGGCGCCTCGCACCAGCACCCCGTCCCTACCGATGTCTGTTGTTTTCAGCCGCCACATTTATCAACGCCCGATCATTCTTACGCTGTGATTGGTGAGATACAAACGTTTCATGAATCACACGTGAACCCTGTCGTAAGATGATTTCTGCACTCGGATCTGCGCTGGTTTCTACGTTAGGTTGATAACTGAGGCCAATATCACTAAATCCAAACAGGATAGTACTAGATGGAAAGAGTGCACAGAAGCTGTCACTACGTCCATTGCTAAAGAGATGGTGTCTTTCAATACAGTGGACAAGCCGTCTTTTAAAGCATTGATCAACACACTTGACCGTCAGTATGATCCACCAGATCCAAAGTATTTTTCTCGAATTGCGATCCCTGAAATGTACAACAGATTGAGAAATGAGATTCAACTTTTCATCTCGGAGGGCTATCACTACTCTCCAACGACTGACGTGGTAAATCGTTAAATATGTTAATATGACACCGTATACGGAATGGAACGAATGGAAAAAAAAGCCGAACCCGCGCATCAATAGTCTGTGCCGCTACAGTCACTCCTCACATCTGCGGCTCCACGTGACGTAGCAGCGGAATCATGTGCTGCGCCACCTTATGGTGAGAAGTCGATATTACCGGTGTTTGATATATCAAACCAGTTTTAAAATTCTTACACCGACCCAAGCCTACAATGCGGGATCCGTCTTCAGTTCCCCCACCAAGCTAACATTTAGATCCATGTATAGACTTTCACAAAGAATAATTGCCCTTTCTAGTTTGTACCACTTTAACTAATGGCATACTTTAAAGTGCTGGCTTTGCAATGCCTACTTTTTATACATTTGCCCCAGTTTTTATTTAATTTTTTTTAAAGTTCATTCAAACTTAAGATATGTCTGTGGAGTGCACAGAATTGTAACTATACACTTAAATAATATCTGGAAGGTGTTTATTAAAGACAAATCATAAATACTTGCTACTACTTCTCTTGTGTCCATAGGCACAGCACACATGTTGTCTGCAGAGGAAGCGGAGAGCCTCTCTATCCACGACATCGTCATGCCTCTGCCTGGCTACGACGTCATCTACCCCTCCCACCATGGTGAGATCTCAGGGCACCTTGTTTAGTTTGCATATATATACAGTACTATACTATACTGAAAAGTTTCCAAGCAGCAAAGATGTCTTGCAAGCAAACAAAGTGCACACACAACGTGAAGCGAGAGTTGCTCATGACCTGGTTGTGTGACAGTGGGTAAAGGCTACAGGGAGATGCTGACTGCAGACGGCCTGGACATCGACACCATGAGACACAAAGTGAAGGACTACTCGCTGGCCGGGGCGTACAGGCGCGTGGTCATCAGACCCAGCAACGTCAGCTGGTCAGTAATCTCCGCCGTACTGCGCATTATCAAACGCACCCATGGCACTCTACGACTATTGGCGTTTTGAAGTCATTAATTAAAATAAATAAATGCATCAAAATACTAATCTTGTATTTCGGACTCTGCACTCTCAATCAAACTTGGAGTCGCTAGGAAAAAAAGGTGATTTGATGGTATGCTTTGATTGTTCCCTGACTCACTTTGGATAAAAGTGTCTGCTAAATGACAATGTACATTTAGCAGGTGCTTCAAAATCAACTTGCAGTGAATTCAGATCCAGGTAATTACAGAGGAGATGGGGGTTATGTAGTTTGCTCAAGGATGCCCTACGGGAAGGCCAGAGAGGTTCTTGTACTGTACCATGGCCATTTTGGTAACACTGAACGCCCAACAGCAATGGATCCATTGAAACCACAGTAATACCTGATCATAGTAGTACTAAACTAGGTAATACTAACCCCCTCTATTACACTTATCATCCATACTCCATGCTATTGGATCTCTCCTTATTCTCTTATCATCTTTTTTTTTGTTTTTAACATTCCTACATTCTTAGTTTTATATTGATAAAGTCGGAAGGACCTGTAAAAAAGCATTTCACTACTTGTGTGTGAACTGAACTATGCGTTTGCTAGTCCAGTTTATAGTCTAGTCAAGTTTATTTCATTTGAGTTCTATTTCAGTTGAGTGTATATAAAGTGTGGGTGTCTGTTCCTCTTTTCCAGGGAGGTGATCCAATACGATGACCCCAGGATCGCCCTGGTTCACACGGATGTGGAGAAACTAGAGAACAAACCGGGCCCCGTGTTCAACACAGGTACAGTCATTTCAGGTTGTTGTGCTATTTAGCATGTTGCTACATCTGGGATATTCACAACAAGTCATGGGAAACCGAATTCCCCAAATTGATTATTGATCCCCATTCTTATTATATAACACTCATGTTTTTACGGAAAATGTTCGTCACACTTACAATCAAGTCGCCTGTTTGTAGATGTTTTATTTGACCAACAAGATAACATTTAAGCGCATAAATAAATTCTATCGACCCTTAAATGTAACGATTCATCAATCCACCACCATCACATACTGTACCTTTTTAGACGACAGCTGAACGTCCTCTATAGGTAAACATTATTTAGTACTTGCATTAATAAATGATTTGTTCCCCCCTCCCCCTAATAGAGGGTAAGTACCGCGCTCTGCGCATGGAGTTCTCCCTCCCCCCCTCCACCTACGCTACCATGGCGATCCGAGAGGTGCTCAAGATGGACACCAGCATTAAGAACCAGACCCAGCTCAACACCACGTGGTTCAACTGATGCTAAGAACAAGAGGAACTGGACTGCTGTTACATGCTGTAATGCAGCCGTTGCGCGGTGGCGACTGTGTGGTGTGTGTGTGTCTGTGTGTGTGTGTGTGTGTGTGTGTGTGTGTGTGTATAGGTCTGGGTTCTATGTGAACTTTAAAGTCACTCTTTTTTTTAGTGATGTTATGTGATTATATTCAACAAGATGAATAAGCAGCAATTTATTACTCAACTCATTTTTTTTTTATCCGGCAGTTTTTACTCTTTGCTTTACAATTGTGTTTTTTATTTGGACTAGATGCTCTTCGGGATCATTTGAATGACACTTGGTCCTTATTTTAAAAGGACAATTCATTCAAATATAAATACGTCATACTGCACAGGATATCTTGTGTGCTACTTGTATAGAAATCTTTTTATGATTGTAAATTGATTTGCCTGGATTGGATATCCTCTTCAAGAGAGAAGTAAATGTTGAATGAAGTACTAAGAGTGAGATTGACATTTCTTTATTAATGGTGATTGCCCTGGCATATTATTTCACAATTTGTTTTATTCCATACAATGTAAATGGTGATTTATTGTTAGGGGGGGGGTAAAGAAGATGAATTCATAGTCGTAATTGAGGACTCAGTTGTCCAGGTAGTCATATAAGTGTACTTTACACTCAACACAGAAGTGACTGGATTGTAGATACAGGGGATGTTATAAGTTGTATTCCTCTTTTTCCTCTGTTCTCCAGTGTAAGGACAGGGCTACGTCAGGCCGTGGGATAATACAATGTCAAACTGTCCAATCTATATTTGGTATGACATGCAGCCTCGCTTCTGTCAGTAAACCATGCAGTAAACTGGATAATATCAGTTGTGAAGTTATAGCCAATTATGGGATTGCTGTTAAATACAGTGTACAAATGTTTAGAGAGAATTTTAGAGATGTAACCAATTATTTTACCAGGTTATTAAACATATTAAACATGTTCTCATCCATACCATTTTTTTATATTAAGTTTAATTCACAGATAGGCCTACTCTCAAGGTCTAAACTACAACACAATGTTGACGGTGAGCAGTTGAACCAATTGAGTTAAACGAGGGCTTCAGCAACACCAAACCTTTCTCACAGGCGACATTTGGTTATTTTCTATACAGACACTTGAAAATAAGGTCATTATTTGGAAGGAGACCTCTTATCATATACAATTGTCATAGAAAATCTTGAATGTGTTGCCAGTAACTCTCTTGATAAAGTCCTCCAATTGCTGTACAGACATCTCCTGAACTTTATTATCAAGCTTCCTGTTGCGCCCCAGCGAGGCCAACGCGGGGAACTTGGAGAACTCGTGGTCCGGCGCGTTGCAGTCGAAGTCGACGCAGCAGTACGCCGACCACACGTAGTCGGGGACGGCCACGCGGTCGACGTCGTGGCGCCGAATGGCCTTCCCCCCCGAGGTCATCGCCCCGGTGACCACGTACGCCGTGCCGAGGCAGTACGTGTTGAGGCGCCGGCGTACGGCGGTTTCCTGCGCGCTCCAGGGCCCCACGCTGAACTCTCGGACCTGAGGAACCACGTTGGTCAGGGTGTAGGTCGCGGCCTTGTCGTCCGGTTCG
>OMKN01047106.1:7790-34849 GCA_900302345.1 Melanonus zugmayeri | reverse complement strand
GCGTTTGCTGGAGGTCTGTTTGCTTACACCCTAGGAGCCCTTCGCTCATCAGACACTCTGCATACTTCCTTTGAAGTAGACAAACATCCTCCTCTCTCTCCAATACCTTCCTCCCTCCCTCCCTCCTGTTCTCTTTCACGGATACTTCTATTCTTCACCTCCCCCTTTCCTTTTCTCCATATCCCACCCACCATCTCCCCCTCACTCACTCACACACGCACGCACGCATACACACAAGCATGCATGCACACACACACACACATGTAAAAACATTAACACCTTCTTGATACTGTATTTGAACAATCTAAATCAAATATTTGTGATTATGTATGAATGTATTCATGTGTGTGTGTGTGATTTATGTTTGCATCTCACCTGATTGGAGCCAAGTGTGCAGGAACATTTTAGTCCATGTCATACATTTAATATTCTATATTCTGTTCACAGAGCTACACACAGGATGTAGCATAGCCTGGGCTTAGCCTTAAAGTCAACATGTGTCTGGGTTGACTGATAACAGCTGCGGTTGAGAGGTTACATGGGCAGATTTTGGAGTTTGTATAGATTTCTGCAATACTTCCATGGCGAGCTATCAAGTGCTTTTGTTCATATCCATAATGAGCCGGTTTAAAAATCCTTATTGATTTACCATGTTATATATCGGTCACCCATAACTCTAAAGATAAGTTTGCCACAGTCCACATTTCATTGTAACCCATTTTCACAGCATTTGAATAGTGTCACTTCCTGCAAGTTCAGGTCCCCTCTAGCTTGGGCTGAGGAAGCTTAAGACATACATTTGTAGGGAAATATGCACTTGAATATTCTAAGCCATTGTAAGTTGTTTACAAAAATGTATAACATATATTTTCACCTGATTTTACCAGCAACATCACTTTGCTCCTCTCCTAAGAGAGAAAGAAAAGTAAACTTGGGAAGTGCAGGGCTTTTTTTCTTTTTCCGAAACAATAAGAAAGAAACTATACCTCAACCTCAAAAACCTAGTTATGTATAACTATAACTAACTAAGTTCATCGCAAAGAGAACTCACAGTTGCCAACCACGGTACCGACTTCCCTTCACCGCTGTTAACATCAACGTTGGTGGCGTCCACTCACGCTAAGCTCCTCCCCCGCGTCTGTCCTCTCTAGCCTGCGACTGCGACTCCAGAGGCATCGCCGACCAGCAGTGCAACAAGGCCAGCGGTCACTGCGTGTGCGTGGAGGGCGTGTCCGGGCCGCGCTGCGACGTCTGCGCCCGGGGATACTCGGGAACCTTCCCCGACTGCCAGCGGTGCCACCAGTGCTTCGCCGACTGGGACGCCGTGGTGGGTCAGCTGACCAACCGGACCCACCAATTGGTCAGCAAGGTGAACAGCATCAAGGACAGTGGGATCACGGGTCCCTACAAGCAGACCATAGACAACATGGAGAAGAGCGTGGCGGATATCAGCACCATCCTGGCCCAGAACCCCGCCACTCAGCCCCTGTCCGAGATCCAGGGACTGCTGGAACAAGCCACGTAAGAAAGAATGAAATCTAGATTTCCTGAAAAGGTTAAGGATAATCCTAACCTAATCCTAAACCTTTCAGGAAAGAAGATCTTTTTTTTGTTATCAGGTTTATTTACGGTATGAGACCTTCAGTGAGTGGAGAAATTAAATGAAAGCACATGAACTAACCCAACCTGTCAGGATGACATGGATTGTAAGGTGTGAATACATACAAAAAAGCTAAACATTGAATTGTGTTTTGCAGTGATCTGATGGCCGGGCTGAGCGAGAAGTTGAACCAGACGGAGGAGTCTCTGGACCTGGTGAAGGCGGAGGACAACAGCACCAACAGTAAGCTGGACGCCCTGCGGGACGACGCCCAGAAGCTGCAGCGCACCGTCCAGGAGCTGCTGGATCAGGTGGAGTTCATCAAGAACTCTGACATCAGAGGTAAGAACCTGGAGGAACTATCCCATAATATACTGTATATACCCAGAGCTGATTTTGCAAGTGTGAAGAGACTGTAGGAACATGGAGACATTTGGCGCCCATAGTGGTCTTCTGGTCGCATCAAATTAATTCATGAAGCGGATTTAGAAACGTTGTTTACAGTGTAGTAGTGTAGTGTTTCGGCCACAACGTCCGTGACAGTTGTTCCGGTTGTGTTCTGTTGCCAGGGGCGACGGACAGCGTCACCAAATATTACCAGCAGTCTCTGGCTGCCGAAGCCCGAGTGAACGCCTCCACCACTGATGACGGCAGCCCCATAGAGAACTCCGCCACCCTGCGGCAATCCACAGAGAGCAAGATGAACGAAACCAAAGACGAGTTCGACCGGCAACAGGAGGAACATGCCAAGAGATTGGACGACCTGGCCGGAGAGCTGGAGACCCTCGACCTATCAGATCTCAGTGAGAAGGTATGACAGAGTACGATGTGAACCAATCATCGGGCCGAAAAAAAGAAAATACATATTAAAAAATCATCAGGCCGCCATTTTGCATTCTCACCAGCCAATTGAGTGATGGTCTGCACTTTTCTTTCACGTTGTAAACCTGGAGAACACTTTCGTTTTTGCCCTCATTTCAAACATCCACATAGTCTTGACAGTATAGTGTGGTTGTGCATTCGCCAGTCCTGATTTTCCATCCGCCTGTCTTCTCTCTCTCCTGCCCCCCAGACCTGTGGCAGCCCAGCAGGACAGGAGGCCTGTTCGGACTCCCCCTGTGGGGGTCTGAGCTGTGTGGACGGCCAGGGAAAGCGGAGGTGTGGAGGGGAGGGCTGTGACGGCCTGGTGTCCCTGGCCCACAACACCTGGCAGAAGGCCCAGGACTTTGACAAGGAGATCACCAGCGCCATGGAGGAGGTGGAGAAGCTCTCCAAGATGGTGAGGAGCCCAAATGTTTATTTTGTTTTGCTTATGGCTGCTGTCACCTGTGCGTATGGCATATACAGTACATTACACAATACATGTGTTGTATAGAACTGGTATATACAATACACTTCATCATCATCATCATTGGCCCAAACCCCCTCACCCGCTCCACCCAGGATTTCTCACTCAACATCGACAGTTCCATTGTCACCCCCTCCACTCAGGTCCATAACCTTGGCATCATCCTCCCTCTCATTTCTCCCCCATGTAAACCAGATCACCAAAACAGCCTTCTTCCACCTTAGGAACGTTGCTCGCGTCCGACCCTCCCTATCATTCTCCGCCGCTAAAACACTGGTCCATGTATTAATTTCATCCAGGCTCGATTACTGCAACAGCATCCTATATGGGTCATCAAACAACATCCTCAATAAGCTCCAATATGTCCAAAACTCTGCTGCCCACATGCTCACCTCCACCCACCACTCTAACCACATCAACCCTGTCCTCTACGACCTCTACTGGCTCCCTATCAAATACAGGATACACTTCAAAATATTACTCATCACCTTCAAACCCCTCAACAACCTGGCCCCCCCTACCTCTCTGACCTCCTTCACCGCCACACCCCTACCCGTTGCCTCAGGTCTGCTGATGCTAACCTTCTACAACCCATCAGGACAAAGCTCTGGACCTGGGGCAACAGGGCCTTTGCTGCAGCCACCCTCTCCCTCTGGAACGCCCTCTCCATCCACATTTGCAACTTACTGTCCTTCAAAACAGCCCTCAAAACTCACCTTTTCACTCTTGCTTTTGACCTATAATTGTTTTTTTGCTGTTGTCTCATTCAATGTTTGTCTTTAATGTATTGTAAAGCGTTGTTGAGCACTGGGAAAAGCGTTGATATATAAATCAGATGCATTATTATTACACTAAATACACTGTAGAAGTTAGAATTAATTTCATAGTATGAATGCAGTTCATTAGTCGAAGGCTGTGGGCCCACTTTTAAAAAGAGGGATCTTGTCTTTTTGTCTTTTCTCCCTGCTCACGTCCAGGTGTCTGAAGCCAAGGTGAAGGCAGATGAAGCCAAGATGAGCGCTCAGGACGTCCTGCTGAAGACCAACCAGACCAAGCGGCGCGTGGACCAAAGCAACGAGGAGCTCCGCACCCTCATCAAGCAGATCAGAGACTTCCTCACCGGTAGGACGCACTTTTCGAATTTCAGTTTGTATTTGTAGTACGACGGCAAAAAATAACCTCGATTGTTTTAACGGAGCAAAAGCACATGCAATGTAGGGTCTTATTTTAGATGCAAAATTCAAAAACATTATTTTGCGTCTGTCCCGACGCATTTTAAACTAAATTTCATTAAATAATTTAACACTAAACTATGTGTTATTAGTTATAGTTATAGCGCATGCAAATAAATCCCTTCGAATAGTATTATTATTTGAAATAAACTCTGAATAGTATTACTGAATGCAACGTAACCACACAACCCGTGTCCTGCGGCGCCCTCTAGAGGACGCGGCCGACCTGGAGAGCATTGAGAAGGTGGCCAATGAGGTGCTGGCCATGCAGATGCCCACCACCCCTGCCCAGCTGCAAAACCTGACGGAGGAGATCCGGGAGCGCGTGGGAGACCTGGGTCACGTGGAGAACATACTCAACCAGAGTGCCGAAGACATCCTGAAGGCGGAGAACCTTCTGGAGGAAGCCCGGCGAGCCAGGTATATACCATCATGGCAGGAGTTCTCTAGGCTGGGGAAATTCCTTGTTTATAAAGTGAAGGCTATTTTGAGTCAACCCCCTTTGGTGGTGAGAACAAGTATGACATAGAGGTACACTTAATCAATGAAATTAAGTGACTTTTGTGCATGGGGTGAAGAGAAATTATGCATTTTACTTGAATATTTTTGTCAACCTTGACTTTTGCCATAATTGTGTGTGTGTGCGGCAGTAAAGAGGCGTCTGACGTGCGGGACTCGGCAGTGCTGGTTAAGGAGGCCCTGGAGGAGGCCGAGAGGGCGCAGGCCGCGGCCAGCCAGGCCATCCGACAGGCCAACTCCGACATCAAAGACACCAACAAGCTGCTCTCCTCTGTAAGAACCACACACACACAGAATTCTGAGAATACTTTAATACTTCACTTTTTGTGGGTGAAAAGAGTTTAAACTCCATGTCCACATGCAGTCATAGGGATCCGTTTTTATCAAGTCGCTTTGAGTAAACACACGTGTGAATGGAGCCGGGCAGCAGAGTGACCTCTCATCGTTTGTGTGCAGGTGGAGTCGGAGACGACCGATTCTGAGTTCAGGCTCAACAACGCCACCCAGAGGCTGCAGGTGTTAGAGCGAGACGTCACGCTCCTCCGAGACCAGGTCCAGAATACCAGCCTGAGTGTGGAGCAGACCCAGAAAGACGCCCACAGCATCAACCAGGTCGCCGAGAAAGTAAAAAAGGTCAGCGGAGTGTACATTATGTGGCTTGGATTTTAAATGTGTTCACCGTGAGACGACCTCTGCAGGCCACGACATGCCATGACGTTAAATCACATCCGTTTCCCGTCATCGTATTCTATTGAGTTTACTAAGGAATGAGGAACACACACACACTTCATCGATGGACCATCTCCCCACTAAGAAAGCCTTTTTAACATCATAGTATTTCTCTTAGAACGTGTGTCTGTGTCTATGAAGACTTGCCCATATGTTTTTTTGTGTGGGATTTGGGATGTATGTGTTTTGTACACTTGCACAATCCACACAAATAAAAAATACTTTGCGTGTGTGTGTTTCTGTGTGTACTGATATGTAGAACCTCGACACGGAGCTGAAGGATAAATACACCAGGGTGGAGGGGCTGATCTCGGAGAAGGGAGAGGGCGTGGCTGAGGCCAAGAAGAGGGCGGAGCTTCTGCAGCAGGAAGCCAAAGAGCTGCTACTACAGGCTAGCGACAAGCTACAGCTTCTGAAAGGTATGATAGCAAGCCGTTGATATGCAATATAATTCTATATTGCCTTGACATAGCTATGTACATTCTCCCAAACTTTGCTGTACGAAGAATATGCAATGCCGATAATGTGTTCCAAATGTAACCCTTTCACTTTGTGGGTCCAGACCTGGAGAAGTCGTATGAGGACAACCAGAGAACTTTGGAGGAGAAGGCAAACCAAATGGTGGAGCTCGAGAGAGCCGTCAAAGAGCTTCTAGATGACATCAGCCACAAAGTCACCGTTTACAGCACCTGTCTCTTCTAGGAGCCTGGGAGAGAGACACACAGCTTCTCACATGACACACAGAGCGGTGCAGGGATGACGTATTTTTGTAGGCCAACCCGGAATTTAGCCTCGCCCTGGGTTTCCTCGACAAAAAGCCAATGGGATTTTTCCATTGGATTTTGGATTATTGCAAAAAATAAGCTCTGTGGAAAACAAAAGTTTATGATATTTACACATTTTGTTCGGCAAGATAATCTTCACAAATGAACACCACTTTTATGATTTTTGAAGCGTAAATGCAATCACCAGAAGTAAAAAGCTAACATTAGACAAAACGAACTACGAGGGATATTTACTGACATATTTTATGTCATAGAGCAAAGTCCCTTAAGCTTGTGTTAACCACAGACCTTATTTCAGGCATCTAACCAACAACCCATTGACTTTGAGACGAGAGGTGGACAAGTGGACGGAACTCATTTCTGGGGTTTAGGACTCATTCCTGCACCACTCTATCGACAGCCACTACCCTTGAGACATCATTTGTGTGTTACCTGCCATCTGCATATTGACACCATGTTCTGCCGGTCTTTTGATCCCCTATGGAAAACACTGCTGCTTTTCTATATATTGCAGACAGTAGAGCAATTCGCATGGACATATCATTTTCTACAGAACTACTTTAGGAATACTGAATCATAATATAGGCTACACTATGAATGAACAAGATGTTCAACCATATGTTCCACTGACCTGGCTGATACATTATTATTCAGTACTTATTCAGTATCATTTGATTATTCGTTAATGAAGCGCATGACAAATCCATTTTTTTATCAGTACATAAATAATACAATAGAACCAATAGCAATACCAATGTTTTTTGTTCCTTGATTTTAACCTGTAGATGGCAGCAAAATCCCAAATGTGGTTCACAGTGTAGATAACCTTTAACCCCGAGTTAACCATAGGCCTACCCAGTTTAGGAATCGGCTTAACACACATCTGATGACACACCAGGAGTGCTCCCATGACCTCATTTCGCTTGTTTAGAGTGCTAAATTAGCCTCAATAGTACCTGTCTTGTTCCAACACATACCTCATAGATGCAACCTATGACCTTTTGAAGCTATGTGTGACCTATGACCTGAAGTGTCACTATAAATACTGACATTTTAAATAAGATTACGGATTACAATAGACCAAACATAGGCTACAAAAGAACTGTACGTTTGTGTATAATTCATGTTTATGTTAAAATGATGGGTTTTACCATGCTGTTTGACAGGACTTTCTTTACAAGCTAAATACAAACAAAAGTGAGTGAGCAAAGTGAGAATATGGTTGATCAGTATGTGGGAACAGGTCAGTTAACCCTGGGTTAAATCAATACAATGTGAGAAGCTCTCCTAAAATCACCAATTCCAGAGCATATTCTATACAGTATATGTTCATTTAAAACCAAAACATAAGTATTCAACATCAACATCAATGGTGCTTTTTAGAGTGCAGCACTTTCAAATACACAACACAAAATTCAAATAAGGTATTTCGTCCAAGGCTATCCTTGCATAGTTTGGGAATATATAGAAAGATATTAGCCAGCTAGCTCTCAAAATGAGCTGATTGAGATGAGATTAAATAAAGACTCGCTCAAATGGATCTGAAATACCACAACTAAATAAGATGTTAAAAAGTAAAGCAAGAAAAAAAGAACGATGAATGTTCCACTAGTCAATAAATGTAATTTGGAATTTAATTTGTTTAAGCGTGACCAAAGTGTTAAAAAGGTTGAAAATGAATGTTTAACCATGAGACTGCAAAGTATTCCTCTGAACTTGTTTCATTGTATTATTTTTTTTTCAGTACTTTATGACCAAGTTACCTGTGACAACATTTTTACACCAATCGATTTTTGTAATAAAAGACCCCACTGAAATCTTGATTCTGTTGTGAGTGGTATGATGGGTATAATTGGTATGAATGGACCTCGGCTATCACAGCCCAAGATGTTTTGCCCGGAAAACACAGATAAACAGAGTGTGGAGGAGAATCTCTAGTAGTGATGAAAATCCAAGACAGAAAATGGGGGCAGGATAGTCTGGTGGTTTGGGTGTTTGACTCCCAGCCAAAAGGTTCTGGCTTTAAACTCAACGTCTGCAGTGTAGCTGTAGGCCTCCTTGAGAAAGATGCCCTGCTCATTATGTCTGAATCTGTATTCATTGTCAGTCACATGACATGGAGGCCTTTCTGGAGGTATTTGAGGGCACTGGCTGGCCCCCTGTCCAGTGGGGGGTCCGGCTGCTCCCCCTGCTGGCAGGAGAGGCTCTAGACAGTGACCACGGACTCCCAGCTCCCAAAGCCAATGGTCCGTGAGGACCATTTGGCTTTGGGTCCGAGGGAGCGGGGTGACAAGCAGGGGGGCCCCATGGCCCGACCCGTGTCGGCTCCCCGCCGGGAACGTCCCGCACACACACAATACATTGTCTTCAAGCCAGTGGAGGAGCCCCTTAAGGTGACGCAGCATTCGCTTGTTTTTCTTTCTCTAAATAGGAGTTGATCTACTGTCTTTGTGGGTAACACTAGACCTGGGTGTCTTCCCTGCACCTCTGCAGAGTGCACCGCCAGAGGGATGGATCCCTTACAAATGTCACACGCATTTGCTCGATATGACCAGTAGATGTCACAAGCAACAAGCAAACGCATGTTACAGTTTGAACTAAATAAACAAACGCTATATCTGTCAGCGCAGCATCCATAACATCAACTAAACCCCATATGTACCGTCGTATCAGCCATTATGTGTCGCAACACGACGGAACATAAACCGCTCATCGTGAGAGACCGGAACCAGCGCGGTGGTTTCCGTGAAACGTACCAGATGTTGCTGTGGTTACTGCCATAGACCTATAGACCTATATACAGACGCGCCACTTTGCCTGAGTTGGCCCATTGCTGCGGTACGTCAACATCGCCGCCATATTGGAGAGGCCAAGCCTGGCCTGTAAACACATACAAGTAAACGGGGGAACTGCGGTTTTTCTGGATAAAAAGCACTATAACGTTTACATTTCGCAAACAATTTCAATGAGTCGTTTTTATATTCAAGGGTTTATGATCTACGTTTAGTACAAAAATATGTTATATATATGATATATTATATATATATATTATATATAGATCTCTCTATATATAATATATATTATATATAGATCTCTCTATATATAATATATATTATATATAGATCTATATATATCTATATATTATCGTTATAGTGCTTTTTATCCAGAAAAACGGCATCTCCCCCGTTTATTTGTACGTGTTTACAGGCCAGTCTCGCCCTCTCCAATATGGCGGCGACGTTGACGTACGATCCAAAGACCAAAGCGGCACGATACTGCTACTAACGTCACGCGCGCTCACCAGAGCAACATCCGGATTGAAGTTTGACATTTCTGGGACGCATAAGCGAGTGGCTAGCGGGGATCTCCGCCGTAGAGCACATCCGGTGAAACGACCCTATCTTAACCCGAGTATTAACTAAGTATTAACTACATTAAGGAACAGCATGGTTTCCACAGTGCGGAACACCGAAGTGGAGCAGGTAAGAGGACAGTTCACACTAGGCTGAACTTGCCAACATCTGACAACTGAATTATTATTATTATTATTATTACACGTCTTTCCTCCACAGAAAGACTCGGCGCATTGTGTGGTTATCGCCGTAGCGTCTCACTCTGTGTTCGAGTCCGGAACAGCCGGAGGAGATGCGCCGCCCGCAGGCCACGCCCCCTACAGCGGGGGCGTGGCCTTCCCCTTCCTCCAGGTGAGCCGCGCAAGTCTAGAGGCCCTGACTAGAACTCTGTGAAACTTCATATAATTGGGGCCATGCAAGAGATGAATGTGTGTTTAATGACAGTAGGGTGAAGTGTATATCATTGAGTTATTTTAGTTTGAACAACTATTGTACTCAATCGAACCTAACAGAATTTAAAAAATGGTTTGTTTTGCCACTTTCTCAGGCTATTAAACGAGTAAATGAAAGACTTCTGGAGAAAAACCCATCCGAGACGCTGTTGTTTGACATCATACTGATATCAGCAGAAGAAGGCGAAGAGCATCAAACACGCTGCTTGCTCAGTTTAAAACATTACGGTGAACCATCACACTGATTCTGAAATAATAATTTCAGTACACTTTTCCAGCAGCAACACAGATTTAAATATATTTGATGTATTATATCGAAACAAACCCACTTCTCAGCTTCATTCAAGAACCCTACCCTCTATGTACTGTCGTTATGTACAATGTAAGTCCCAATCCAATGCTGGTGAATTTATATATTTCCCAGCGAAAATGGCTCCTAATCTATAACATTTGTTGTCCTCCAATTCTGTCCAACATGTACCGTTTTAACTGATTTTTACATCAGAGACAGCATCTTGTCTGACGGTGTGTCTCCATTGCTTCTCCATTGCTTCATTAGCACTGGAAATCGGCAGACTATGTTTCTGCTCTGCAGAGGATTTGGTAGAGGGTCTGCGGTCCAACAACGTCAAGCTTTTCCTGTCGACGGACTCCAGTGACGTTTGGAAGGCCTCACAAGGAGGTTTGGTTCACCTCCATAGTCATACATTTAATTCCTGGAAATGATTAGATCATTTAGACAATACAATTATTTATCATTTTGATAACATAATGCATTTTAATGCATGTCTCATAATATGTGTCCTAAATAAACAAGGGTCAATGAATAATAATGGATGCATGGATGGATGAATACATGAACCTGACACTTTGCTGTGGTGTGCAGGCATCGCAGGGGCTCACCTCGTCCAGCAGACGGCGCTACACTCCACCGAGCAGCTCCGAGTTGGTTTCTATGGCAATGCGGAAGGCTTTCCGGATGATTGCACAGCCAGGCTGAACCCCGAGGACGTCAGAGATGCTCAGGTATTTCGGCCGGCACCAGAGTGGGATACAACACTCTGTGGAGGGGGAGGGTAGATAGTCTTTAATTTTCTTAGGTGGCAAGGTCAGTGCATGCTCACTGTATCGACTTGTTTTGATGGTGGACATTGCTTGGTCTCAGAGGTTTGCCAAATTGAAGGACTTTATATTGTGTAAATGGGGATATGACCCATTCTTGAAAATGTGTATTTGCTATGTAAAGCCCAAAGCACACAGAGCACACATTTTGGTTTAGGCTTGACATGCTTTCAGCTTAGCATGTTAACCTGATAATGGGCCCAGTTAGAAATCCCACATTCTTCAGAAAATGCACCCTTAAATGTAAACAATGGGGAATTGAATGTAGTGACATTAGTTGTAGTGATAGGCAGGCTGACCAGGCTCCTTCCTTAGATGGCGAGGTGATCATCTTAAGGAGCCAGACACAGCCGTTATGTTGCCCTTCTCCTCTCTCTCTCTCTCTCTCTCTCTCTCTCTCCCAGGAGCCCCTCAGGGAGTTCAGTGCTCTGGTGGGCAGGATGAGGCGAAGGTTCGGACTGGAAGACAGCCCTCTCACCACCAGCCTGATCACCGGGCTGGGCTCCAGGGATACGTGTCTTCAGGCCCTGAAGATGCTACGGTCCTGGGGCCTGGCTGTCGACGAGGCATACTGCCTGGCGGGGGCCCCCAGAGACCACATCCTCTCCCTGGTCAAACCTCACATCATCATCACGGTCAGGCCTCAACCTGTCCATGCTCCCTGACCACATTGTTGTCACGCTGGGGTGTTGTTCTTTTACATGACTGGTGGCCAAATGAATATGTGGAATATGTTGTAAAAAAAAAGAAAAAAAGGCACTTAATTGGCCACATAGATGCCAACTTTATTTAAATAGATAATGACTAACTTTGGCCATTGGCTGTGCTCTAAGGTCACATGAGACACTGGGTTCCTTCAACTGCAATTCCCGTATAATCTACTGAAACTGTCTTATCAAGATATCACATTTTCAACTATTTCAATGAAGAGTCAAATTCAGAGACACAAATTTTGTGACCCTCACACTCACAGCCATAGGTTATGTTGATGAGTTTTGTGTGAGGCTGATTCCACAAACCAGTCTGGATATTGCTCTTCAGCACATTGTTTTTGATGGCAAATGAATAAACATAATGCAGGGATCTCTTGTTGCACAAATGTTATGAAAGGATTATTGAACTGTAGATTGACTGCAGTAATGGTGTGTAGGCTACTTGTGTTGTGAACCACTTTGAACACATGCTGCTTTTGTGTGATGGCTACTTATATTATCCATATTTACTCATATTTATTTTAGATACAAAGTGTATTCATCTGCCTGCTCCTACTTGACAAAAAAGGAGAAAAAATGAACTGGGCTGTAAATATGTGCTTAATATGTTTAATATGTACACTTGTCAGCTGTGAACAAAATACATATTCTACTTACCCGGCCTCAGTGAGACACTTGGGCTTGCTTCTGGGACATAATGCGATCAAGTCGTGGTGGGATGTGAATGATTTATATGTGAATGATTTTATATGTGAGCAGGGAGGGAGGGAGGACCAAATAATGGCCTGGGACTTTTTGACCCAGACTGGGCTACCACAGTCCACCGGAGCATATATCGGCCCAGTTGTCCGGCGGCCCACCGGAACCCTCCCGGTACTCCCGATGGCCAGTCTGCCCCTGTATGTGAATACATTTAGATATAAAAATAACTAGCTCTCTAAATGACCAAACCTTTTTATTTGATTTTGGCAGTAGGCTACCACTGCCTCCGCGGCCCACTGGTTGATAATGGCTGCTTTAAGGGAGATTCAGAGCTTGGGTTATGTTTTAAAAGACTTTTAAATCTTTAAAAAAATCAAAGCAAGGAGGACTACATTGTGATGTAGTCTTCCTTGCCACGACGTCATGGCCACGACATCTCTGTTATGATTCCGCTGTTGCTATGGAAATGTGCAGTATTGCTCAGTATGGAAAATCTGTACACAATACAACGTGCTTTAAAACTTCTCCCATTTATGTGTTCTGTTTAATCTCTGGTCTGAAGGACAGTGAAATGGTATTTTGCATGGGAGATAGCTTAATCAATGTAAGTTACAAAGTCCATTTCTGTCATATAATGTATAACTTCCCACCTCAAACAAACATCCTTTATTACCTACTGTATCTCCTTGTCCTTTTATAATTTGCATTTAGTGAGGGGCAACTATCGAACAAGCAAAGTATGCATTGCTCCTTCATGAATACAAGCAGGGATGCTTTAACCTGTCAAGAGGCCCCTGGGGTTGGCTATGGTCCTTTTGGGCCCCTATTAATCCTACCACAGGCCAGCGTCTTGGATGGGGGGGGGGGGCCTAAAGTTTGTCAAGACAATAGACAAAACATTTCATGTTATGAAAAAGAAAAAATACATGTATTTATTTTGTATCCCTGTCCAATGAGAGCCCTAGAGATCTGGCTGGGCCCCTGGAATCCAGCCTCAAGCACTGGGGAGCCCGTGCATTAAAGCGTCCCCAGTGGCAGCCTTCAGTTGCCAGCAGTCGTCCTTATTCATGCATTTGTTCTTATTGAAAAATAAAATGAATCACAAACAAAAACAAGACTCTATGAGCATGTAGTCTCTCCTGAGATTCATTAGCAAAAAAAAATAGTGCCAGTCCAAAAAATGTTTTACGAAAAGAAAAATTTAAATTAGAATTGTTACATTAGATCATATTGAAGTCTTTCTCAACACGCATTACATATTTACACAAAATAGACATAATTGACATTTTGTTTGTATGTAGTACAATAAGCCGTATTAGCAGAATGCATAACATGTTAAAGTAATTTAAAGCTTTTGCACACATTTCAACTAAAACATTTACACCAAATCACAGGGACGGCACTAAACAAAGGTCACACAATTGCTGCTACTGATTGGTTCAAATTGGTAACCATGGATGTCACATGCCATAGTCATTGGGTTGGCACTGCTGGTTGATTTTAGTATGTGATTCAACTTAAATGGTCAACAGTGGAATTATAAATCGAACCAGTTATTGAATTCTTTATGAATCAAACTTTTCTTACAGATCTGTATCTGAATTAGATGATGTATCCGAATCTTTGACCCCCAAGCCACTGTCCATGTCTGTATCACCAAACAGAACCTTCCGTCTTGGCATTATGTCCTCATCGTTTCCACTGTAGGACGTTCTCTCCTCGTCTTCCTCGGCGTCCTGCTCCCTGTTATCTGGGATGATGTGCACGTCCTCCTTGGCGTCTGGCACGATGTCCTCCTTGAACCAAACAGACTTGTAGCCCTCCTCCGTGCGCCTCTCCTTGGTCAGGATAGGCTTCACCTCCTTCTCGCTATCCGCTGTGTCCGCCTCCGCCGAGCTTGGCTCGTCTTCAGGCAAGATGGCCAGGAGGGTAGCTGTAGACTTCAAAATGGTGTCTTCCGTGGCAGCGCTTCTGGCTATGGTGGCCGCAGGCTCCGTACTCATCTTGTGGCTGAGCTCCATTGGATCCGCTGGCCCTGTGCTGTATGAGTCTTCGTCTTTCTTGAAGGCTTCATTGGTGTACTGGACGCCGTCCTTCAAACCCCCGGGACCCCGACCAAGCTGGAGAGGCGTATGCAAAATCGTTTTAAAAGAGAAAGACAAAGAAAATGACAAACGACTGAAAACAATTCAGAATACAATGTGTTTTCTTGTGACGTGATATATAACAAGGAGGATGTCGGTGAGTATTTTTATACTTGACAGGAATTGGTGAGAGCATATCCTGTATGTGCAGCCATGCACACAAACTTTGTTAAAACCATGGGGAATCAACAATAATAGTGATATGTCAAAATGACACTAGTATAGTCCTTCAAATTACATGTTATACAATGTATTTGTATAAGTAGTTACGAGTGTGTAAAATTGCACAGTGTTGCATAACGTACATGTATAACACGCATTTGCAGATATGACATAACTCACAGCACTTCGGAAAACGCTGGCTTCGGAGAGTTTCCCCCAGGCTGCTTTTCCCTTCTGGACACGATAGACCAAGAATCCAATGATTCCCAGAGATATGAACAATAACACCCCCAGGGTTGCTCCGAGGGCTGCCATGTCTGTTAGACTGTATCCACCTCCACCTTCAACTTCAAAAAGCAACAAAAGCAGCTCCTAATGAGAAACATTTTCTAAGGAAACCATCTGGATTGGAATTAGCACAATCAAGAGTTGGAGTGAAGAGTTTGCAATCAGCTGGCTTATTGCAAAAAAGCAGCATGGCTTTACTTTTTTCTCTCTTAAATCATTTTTGAATTTGAATAGTGCATGATGCGTGAATGTTCGGATCGATTTTCCTCCCTGTCAGACGGCTACCTGGGTGAGGATGTGTCGTGCTGTCAGTAGAAACACTGCCTTGAGTTGTCATGCCGGGATCAGTAGCAATACTGTCAAGGGTAGACCCACTGGGACTAGAAGTAGGAACGGTTCCATGGGAAGTCACAGTGGGACTAGAAGTAGGAATGGTTGTCATACTGGTTGTCCCATTGGTTTGAGGTGCGGAGCTAGTGGACGGAGCCACACTAGTGGTTGGAAGCCCTGCAGGAGAGCAAAATGTTTCTATCTCAATAGTCTAGTCTCGACAGTTTTACTGTGTACGATTAGGGGTGTAACGGTACACGTATTCGTATCGAACCGTTAAAAAAAAAGAACATTTTATTTATTTGAATTTTATTTTATATATATACATAAATATTTTTTGGGGACATAGCTTCAATTGTGTGAAACATAATGTTCTCAGTGCCACTGCACAGACAGGCACCGTGCTGTCTGCCCCAGTGTCACAATGGGGGCGTGGGGCGACGCAACGCTTTGAGTCCGACGCCCTGTTTCTATTTCCTGTCGCTCGCGTTGTTAAAGAATGGATGAGGAACGGCTGATTCATTGAGTTAAAGGTAGTTATGTGTCAGTAGGAGGAACGAGGCGAAAACCGGGGGCAACAAACACTACAAACTCTCCCCCCCACAGCGTTTAGGCAGCCATTCCCTGCTGATTCAAACAAGCCAAAATAAATTACCGCAGCGGTTGTATGAGGATATGAGACCATGTTCTGTAGTAGAAAACGCAGGCTTTACCAACATGCAAAACATTTTTCAAAAAAGCTCTGTTTTAATAAATTTAATTGTTTTTTATCAAGGACATTTCTCTGGCATTTCTTCTTTTTCAATGTACCAAACCGTGACACCACTGGTTCGGTTCGAACCGAACCGTGAATTTTGTGAACCGTTACACCCCTTGTACCGATGTGTATCAAAAGACACTGAACAACATGGATTCAATTAATTCCAGCATACCATGGGTAATACAGTTTGATATAGGCAGGCACGTGCAGAATGGGTGGCTAAATCATCATTTCTAGACGCCGTTTTGCCGTAACGATGCTGTGGAGATATTCTCCTAAACGACGGGACACTGGACACGGAACACATGAAAAACTGCTTACTAAGTTAATATTTCCAGAGGAAAGGTTCTCCATGGCTGTGTTAAAATTAGTCCACTTGTGCCCTATATAGTGCACTATTCAGGGTGTCACCATTTTGTAGTGTTGTCCGAAATGTGAGTGTACAAATCTGGTTCCCTATATAGTGCACTACTTAATACCCATAATGCACCATAAAAGAAGTGTACAACTGGCACAGCGACTATAAATTAGGCTTTAGGGGGACTCTTTGCCCATAGATGTCCGTGGTCCCCTCTTGGATGGTACTTGACCACTGAATGTATTGTTCCATGTGCTCCTTTTTAACTTTAGTGCCACCTGCCCAGCTAAAGGTCTCTTTAGGGAGATTATAGGGAGATTATTTAGGGATATTATTTGAGATTATTTAGAACATCCAATCAGACTAATTGCATTGGTTTGCCCGAGGAGCCATCAATAGCAGAGCAAGTAATGCAACTTGGAGCAGAGCACACATGAAGACATGTCACCCACTTGATAAGACTCCAAGGCACCTTTCAGCAGCCAGCGGTGGAATAAGCATTGATCACGACATTAGGAATCTGGCGGCTGAATCTAAGGTCGATCCTCAACTGTCCTACCTGATGTGACTTCTACCGCCAGTTCTGCTGTTACTGCTACTTCCTCAATTGCAGTGTCTCTTGCTTCCACCTAATAATGCACAGGCAAGGTATTACAATGACAGTACAATAGGTCCCTTTTGAGTCAAGTCAATAATATAATAAATTCATGGTCTGGATTAGCTCACCGTTAGTGAAACAGCACCCAGTGGAGAGTCCTTCATCATGAATACGTAACCCTCTATTAATGAGAAATTGCTAGTTCCAAGGATTTTATACTCGATGCTAGGATTCACACCCTGCATTAAAAGAAATGGACTGTGAGTCAGGGCTGTGACTAGTGGCTAAAAAGATGGACGGTCTGTCTCATTGTGTTCCACAGGGAAACACCAGAGATAATTCAGAATCATAAACACAAAAACAAATGTTAAGCTTTAGCTTTGCTCTATTTTACCCCAATGAAGTCTTCATCCGTAGCTCGGATCCTCAGGGGCGTATTCTTGTCACTTAGGTCCACAACCATGGAGCCCAAGCCAGAGACAAAGCCACTGTATCGCTCCTTCTCAAATTTCGGAGGGTGCAGACTCGCAGGCAAAACCTGGATTGTGACTGTGGTTGTGGCAAATTGGAAGCTATTGTTGGTTTGTACAGCCTGGAAATAAAGGAACACGTCAGGGTTGGCTGGTTGTTGACATTGCTGACGGTGCAAAATGAAAATATGTAGCTAAATGTTTACGTTGATGCTAGGCTATGAATCAGTAGAGGCTCTCTCCTTCGCACCTAATTCACTCCCTAGCCCCATATGTGCCCCCTGTGCACCATATGAACCATGTATGAACACACTACAGGCTCCCGTGCTGACAGTGCTGTCCAGATTCATATCAATCACCATGGTAATAATAATAATACCCAAATCTAACCATGTAAAACCATATACCTAAACCCAGAAATCTGACATAATGTCTAACCCTAAACCCTGAAACAATGAGGATGAGGCTTGAGGAATTTTACTCTGAATCTGTGTTTGCTGTCCCGGTGGTTCAATTCTAGAATTAAGTTAAATTTTCAGTGGTCAGGTTTTAAGTCTTTCTCTTCTTTACCAGCACACTGAGGGTGATTGGGCCGGTGACATCCACTGCTCGTGTCACTGTAATGTTTCCACTGTTCGCATCGATTTGAAACAGATTCCTTGGGTTACCTGGAAAATATGCACAGCAAAGCAACAATAAACTCTACGGGAAATACAGAGTGGAAGGAAGATGTTTGCCATTTGATAATCTCACAAATCAGACTTTAGATGAATACAATAATCTAAAGTCTGATTATCTTAAATCTGGGTGAACGGGGCGTTTCACTTCCTTTCGCTTCATATTTGTTTTGACCAATTACGTTGGTTGAAACAACGTTTAAAATGTCAAGGTTTCAAATTGTGTCTGACACAGTGTCTAAAGGATTATGTGTGTCACGGTGTCTAAAGGATTTTAATACAGTGGACAGTCTACACTGTAGACTGTCCACTGTATTAAAATCCTTTTGTGAAAGCTTGAGTTACTCTTGAGTACAATATCTCCGTAACAAAACAAGAAACATGGCGTAACCATGGCCCTTCCATGGTTGACTGAGGTGCTTCTCAGGAAACATGGCCCTTCCAGTTTTTGGTTGGATTTTTATTGTATTTTTTATTTTATTTTATTTTTTTACCACAAAACACTTCCCAATCACATCAAGTGTATTTTGTATTTGTACTTGTATTTGTATTTATTGATGGCAACGTTTGAGGTAAACAGTGCATCACACATTTATTATACACTTATCACACTAGAAACTGGACTTTAATCTTTAAATCTTTAATCAGTAATTAGTGTTATGTTGTCCAGGCACCTTACCTTCTCCTAAAATGGAGTATGTAATTGGTTCGTTTATGTCAGCATCACCATCCACAGCATAAAGTGGCCCTGGTTCCAGACGTAAGGCACCCACCTGGATAAAGGCACATCGATCTGAATGTTTCTCGTAGGCTAAGCTATTATAGCCAATGGACAGCTGAACAAACAACCAACCATTGTTGTACATGGTTGATTTGAAAGGCAAAAACAGTCATCTATCTAAGAAAAGTAATTACTACCAGACTTCACTTTTGTATTTTATGATATTTCTTTTCTCCTTCCCCAGTGGTATCCTACTTGTGGAAACGTCAGTTAGGCCTATCTCCTAGCTACCATTGCTAGCCTGTAATCTGTTTGGGTTGTGTATGTCCTACCTGTTGCACTGTAAGGCTCACATTGCCTGTGTAGCCAGAGAACGGGCAGGTTTTACTCAGTCCAACAGGCATCACAGTGCATGGCTGGAACCAGGGGGGTCTGTTGTCATCGTCCACGATTGAGACCATGATGGTGGTGGATGCATTGAAACCACCACCAAATTCTGTGTCCTTAAAAGAGTAACAAGATAAGAGAAAACTATGAGGAGCGCAGTTGGTCTAGTTGTTGGGGTGATCTCCCAGGAGGTGCTGGAGGAAGTAGCTATAGGGAAAGCGACACCTTGGCTCTGTTGGACTGTTGCCCCCACCACCCTTATCTCCCTGAGTGTTTTATAAGTTATAGTTATACTGTGATTCTCGTGCCAGATTCAGATTCACGTGGCATCCGAGTGCAGAAGTTGAAGAGTGGCCCATGTGTGTAACAGCAGCATCTCAATGGCTGAGACACGGGAGATATTGGGGCAAAATGATATTTCTTTTTTCTATGCAACATCCTCTGTAGTCTAAAGATGAAGTCTAATTGCATTATTTTGATGTCTAACAAATAACAAACCTGAATGAAAAGTTGATTTGCCTTCTTTTTTGTAGTTTTTTCTTTACATATAAAATAAGAATATAATGTATTATAAGTCAATCTTCATCGTTAGCGACTGCATACTTTGTCATCAGATGCTGTATCCTCTGTCACCTGATAGCTAACGTGTCAGACATGTCTTCTACTGTACGTTAACTTGTATTACTGTATATAGCCTTGTTGTATGTTGTCTTCTTCTTGCGTCTAGTCTTAAATGTGCTCTTTGTTTATAGTCTATCCATCTAATATCATTGTTGGGCCCCTTTATCCTGTACCAATCACACATTTCTTGACTTTGTACATTTTACTGATTGTGAGTACTTACGCGAGCACAAAGTGTTAGTTTCACACTTGGAGTCACTTCATAATCCAGAAGGTTGTCCACAGCAATGCTTGCGCTGTTGGGAGATTGCAATCTAAATCCACCTTCCTGCATGAGTAAAAAAAATAATTCATCACATGTAAATGTAACAAATGATGCAAATGAGGATGTTGAATAACATAAGCGCCTACTGGTTCTGAGATCAGACTGTAGTAAAGTTGCGTTGAGTCCTTGTCGCTGGCTGTGTAGGTCCCCACAACGCGGCCCACAGGGGTGAACTTTAAAAACAAACAAACAAACAATTATGACATTTGGAGACAGGCAGACATAGACACATATCTCCATGAATAGAGAGACAGAGAAAACCCCCAAAACAAAACAAATCATGTGCTTTTACACACACTGATTTCACAATGTTATATGACTGAGGTGCTTCTCAGATATACATCTTTGGAATATAGTAGACACAACTCACCTCTTTGATTGTGAGATTGTACAGGCTTTCTTTAAACATAGGGGGCTCATCGTTCACATCCGCTAACAGAACTACAACTGTGATAGGACGAGCAACCTAAAACAGAGAAATAATTAATAGTTAATAATATGCATCTATTCAAGAAAGCATAGAAAATGTATTGCATTATAATCAAATCACATTTACCTAAAGTAAAACAGATTGTTGTATTTTATCAAATGACACTTTTACATGTTTACATGTACGAATTGGACAATTTTACAATTACTGTGAAACATTGTTTGATGTTTATTGTGATGTTGTTCCAAGGCCTCTTACCACTGAATCGACTGGATTTGCGCACCCAATTTTAACTTCATATGAATGAGCATCTTGCTACCAAAACAAATATACACAAAAACATATTAGTTTAGTAATTAAACATCAAAAGACATTTAACACATTTTACATTGAATATAGCCATTAACAACTCAAAGTTCTGTTTTAGACTCACTGCAAACCAACTATTTCCAGTATATAGTATCCAGTATCCAGTATATACTGATAAAAGTGTTTTATGTGTATAATAACTTAAAAAACTATGCGATTCTCACTTCAATCTGCACCATGTATTTTTTTTCAATGTGGCCATAACTGTTGTTTGAAACTGATTTGAAATGACATGTAAAAATAATAATATGAAGCATCCAACCACTTTGGTTATTTAAAAGGTAGAGGCATTTCACATCATATTGACCACTTATGGACCATTTGATACCACTTGATACCACTTGATGCCCTTTGCAATGAAGCTTGTGTCAAAATTTTCCTGCAACAGGTTTTCAAAGATTACATTGATTTAGAGAGAAAGAAAATCCCTGGGTTGACTTAGCAAAGGATGGGGATGGGTTTTATTCAACATTATTCAAATTATTTCAAATCAATTCCAACCCATGTCATGGCTTCAGTGAAAAGGTAACATTGTTTCAGTTCCAATTTCTTTCATTTCTACCTCAAAGTCCAATACTCTGTTCGCTATTAGTTTTTGTTCAAAGATGCTGAATGGGTAGGGTTCTGGATCAGTGTTCAGGATTGTTTGAGTGATTAATGTGTTGACTCTTTGGATGGTGGCAACTTCTGCTCCAGCGATGTTGTTTTCGTTTATAGTCACTGAAACCGGACCACTGCATACTGTGGCACAGAGAACAACACATTATTTCCGAGTATACAAGACTATACAAGTAGTAGCTATATTTAATGTTTGACAACATTTAAGATAGACTGTATGGCCATAGATTCTTCGAATTATGTTATGTCATATTAACAAGGCCAGCTTCATCCATGAAAGTGCTTATCCATCTCATTTGGATCCATTTATTATCAACACCAAATCTTTCATAATGGCTGTCATAGGCATATTAAGACTCCTGTCGAAAATGGTTCAACCTCATTGACGTTTAAAAAAACAAACAAACTTACATGTTTGGGCTTGGGCTGACATCGAATACACAATAATAAGAAACAGTATATTCCGCAAAGCAAATTGCAACTCTTGCTGCTCCATGTTGTTTTGCTGTGTGTCAGGAGAGAGGGTGACCAGCACTCGTGCCCAGCAGAGATGGAGCTGTCTGGTCATTACATCAGACCTTTGGTCCCAGGGTGGATCTATTGCTTTATGGCCAGGGGAGTTACATGCCTTGGACTTTCACCCACTCATAAACACATGGACAACTTCCGCATCAATGCTCCTTTCTTTATTTCCCCAGCAGAGAAAACCCTTTCTGTTCTGTCACACCAATCCAATTAATTTGATTCTATCTATTTTAGTCCATATTAAAATACACAAAAAGGCAAAGTAAACCAGAGTCTGGTGGTGCTATTAGAACATATCAGGGTGCTCTAGGGAAAAGTAGAGTAAAATGGTAAGAGAAGAGATGTTTCTGTGATTGTGGATTCATGCCTGGACTATTATGGTGGTTAACATAATCTTTATTAATAACACAAAGTACACATTACAACAATGTACACACAGTGGCAACCAGGCAGCCAACAAGGCAGCATGTACAAGAAGAACCCTGATATCCTTCAGACACGGAAGTAGTGACTTCTATATCTGAGAGTGGCACTTATGTCTCCAGTAAGTCATTAAACTCTATGTCTAGGGTGGTTAGTATCTTGAAAGGGTTACTATGGTACAGACTGAGCTCTAAAGTTTGTAGGGGTAGTACACTAAGGCCTAGTACACTACGATGTATTTCTTAATGGAGCAAGTACGTCGTACGTACGCGTACAGAATACAATTGTTCATTAGGTACAGAACATTTGGCACAGGCTGAACCTACATTTGTTGAAGCTACCTGGATAATGTGGTAGCACCAATTGAGAGAGTGGTTTAGGCAAAAAAAAAAGAATGTCACTGAGTATGAACGCCATTTTACAGCCTGGCATAAAATCCTGGAGCAAGAGCTGGAGCTGCACAGCTGCACATCTCTGAATCAATAGATCACTCTTCTTACATGACCTTAACTCAAATGTGCCCCCACCACCTCAAAGTCATATCATTTGCTGTAAAAAGTTTCTAAGAGTGCATATAAAAAAAAAATAAGGAAGCTATATCTGGGAAGCCCTCATATTGTGTCCCAGTGGAGCGTGGAACCCAGGTAACGTTATTTCTATTCCTGATCTAACGGTCTTTGGTGCTTTCTCACGTCTTCCACCTTTTAGCTTAGATCAGCAGCTGATGCCACAATGCTATTGGCTGACGTACGGAGCGCATCATCAAAGCCCAGTGATGGTCCTCGAATCTGTCGTTCCTCCCCACGGTCAGCTGACCGACTAGATGCTTGTGCTTTCTGTTGGCGTCTGTCTCATACACAGATATCTCAACGTTGCACTCCTGTGGCGGGAACTCCAGTAGGGAAAACATGAGGACCTGATTGAACACGGTCACCTGGCACTGGCGGACCGCAGTGGTCTTCTGGTGGCGTAGCTTGCACTGGTTGCACAGCACACTGATCCGGGCATACAGGGCTGTCAATCAAAGAAGCACAATATGCAGAAGACAATATTTTCTTTACGTATTGTTTTGGTGTGATAGACACACACACATACACACACACACACACACACACTATAGCCCTTTTTACATCAAAATTAGTGCCTATTTACGGGGTCTTTTGACCCGGGTCTAACACCTATGAAAAGGCGATTGAATCAGCTTAAACCCTTTCCCATCGGCAGTGGACGAGTACGGCTTTGTTTTTTTTCGGGTGATCTCACGTTCGACGTCACAACGCCATGGACACGCCAGAAACCCATGTGGTTTGTTTACGGTGGGAGAGAAAACAGAAAGCAGCATGGAGACCAGTGCGGTTTACTTATATTTTGTATTTGCACGTTGTTCCTGTTACGCGACAACGACCGGCACTTCAACGCGCGTCATAGCGGTGTGCCGGAAAAGGGGCGTGGCCAAGATGTAGATTGACATGCGTAGCCGGGTTTACCCGGGTCTCCTGTTTCCATCAATGCCGATCCGATCAGTAGCCGATAAAAACCCATGTCTACTGCAGAGTCATTTGACCCGGGTAGAGATAGCGGGTATACCTGTTCCCATCACAGCCAAGAGCCGATTTCACACGGGTTTAAACAGGTTTTTTGACCAGTGGAAAAGGGTATTAGTCAATCGCTTTTGGTGCCTTGGAAAATGCTATATAAATGTAATGTAGTATTATTATTATTATTATTATTATTATTGTGTGAGAGTGTGGGTGGCTGGTTTAAGCAGCCTCACCTGGCCGAGTCAGACTCAGGGGCTGGGTGAGGCTGCACACCTGTGGGCCAATCTGTAATCAGGCTTAAACCAGAGGCTTAAACCAGCCTCCCTTACAGACACTCGAGGCTGAGCCCTGTCCGGACAGACTGTACCATCTGCTCATTCATTCAACCTTCATATCTTCAATAAACCGGTTCCAACATCGCCCTGTGTCCTGTCGTCGGGGAGAGGCCCTGTAGCCACCATGTGCTTGGTGGCTGTGGCAAGGAGTACGTCACATATTGTTATTGTTATTATTGTTGTTGTTGTGTTACCAGTATCTGAGTTTGTGTCCGTCTGCAGCGTTCTGATCTTTAGCAGTCCGACCTCTAGCCTCTGGGCAGCGGGCAGGAACTTCAAGGAGAGCAGGACCTCTCCTACTGGGTCCTGGTGACACAGCAAGGCAGACACAAGCAGAGGTCGTCTGGCTGTCGTCTGACGGACGTACGTTTTTGAGTAGAAGAGTATGGAGAAAGCCTAAAGGTAGGTGTGTGTGTGTGTGTGTATATGTCCCACCTTTTGTGGTGTCTGCAGATGCTTTTGTAGTTCCAGAGGATAGCAGATGTCCAAATTTCTCAAGGGGACCCTCACCTCTCCCAGGACCATGGGTCTAGAGAACTTATCAGAGTCCTTAACCTGAAACACACATGCACACAGATACACACGCATGCATATATTTAGTTATCATGTCTTGAGCAACCCTTTCTCCAAATATAATTTCTAACTTTTCATGTGTATAGTAGACATTTTTATTATATTTCACCATTCCATCTGTTCTTGTCCAATCCGGAGGCAGTCCGCGTCTATATAACCCTCCCCTGTTTCTTTGTGTGTTTGTTAAATTATTTTGTCGGCTCGTAGTTCTCCATTGTTTGGGTATTTTGTTGTTCGCTTCTAGTTTAGTTATGTTTTGTATTTGTTAGTTAATTCATTTATTTGTTCTTCGTAAGCCGGGGGGTAAGGTGAATAGAAAAGACACCCTAGGGTTTACATCTCCCGTAGGCTTACCGATGTTATATACACCAGGTTAGGGGCGCGTGCCACACCTTGTATTTATTAGTTTAGTTTGTGATTATGCACTAGTTAGGGGATCACTTCCCTTGGCGAGTTGTCCTGTTTGTATGTTTGTCTGTGATTTGAACTTTTGCCACGTATTGGCAATAAACCGTGCACTTCAGTTTTGGTGTCTTGTCCCATTACGATTTGTTTGGTGTGCTATTCTATTGTGCTACGGCCCCTCTACCCTAGACAGAGACGAGCTACAGCTTGGGTCGTAACATGTAGGTTTAAGTCAAATCAAAGCATGCTGACTCCACGCTGAGAGCGGTGGGAGGTGTTGGGGTTGTACCTCCATGCGGAGTGTGACGCGAGGCAGGTCCTGCTGCCGCAGCAGACCACAGATGAACTGTTCTCCGAACATAGGGCTGCAGCTGTCTCTGACCATGCGCGTGTGCCACTCCTGCAGCACTGTGCACAGAGCATGCGGCTCCCCGTCACCCTGAGACGGAGATCACATAATAACATGTTGATGAAGGATGTTCAAACAAACACACCGGCAAAGGATATCGTCTTCGGAAATGTAATATTATCATTACTTTGTAGTTGTAGTACTTTGTATAGTGCTTTGTAATTATCAACCTGCTTCTGCTTTATGCTTCATAAAAGTGAATCCATAATAATTCATAATCAAAATCTTTGCTGAAGGGCCACTGCATCTTAAAATCTCTGACCTTTGTCGACGACCTTTTCACCTCCTGGTACTCCTGCCCCGCCCACATCAGCCTCAGCCTGACGAAGGGGTGTGGTCTGTGGGCCTGGTTCCGCCTCTCTAGCCCCTCGGCCTGCAGGATGGTGACCACCAGGCGCGACTGCAGCGGCTCGTAGAACACCGTGAAGCGCAGTGAGCCGCTGACCTGCTGGGTGGTGCAGGGTCCAGAGGGACACTTTAGCTTTGTTGTAGTTCTAAACCTGTCTTAACTTTATGTTATAGCTTTATCCTTTTTAGTGTTGATAACTTAAAGGTGCTGTAGGTAAGATTTAAGAGCTATAATTTGAGTGTAATTTGTTAGTCATCCGTCAGCTATTAGTGAGTGAAATGTGCTGTGGGAATATCTATTCTGGTTGACTGTGCCTGCCTCTGTATGAGCCAAATTAGATTGTAGATTACTCCCGGCTCATTTCTTACCAATCAGGGCGTCTCTTCTGTGATTGGTTCGGGGAATCCATCTTGCCTGTCAATCATGGGTGTGTGAATGCAACATTTCTCAGTGGTGGAGCAGAGTGGGAGGGCACGTTTTCTTTGGTTGTTTAGTTTCAAAATCTCAATCTTTTCTGCTCTCTTTACAACTCTCAAATCTTACCTACAGCAGCTTTTAGTTGTAATTCTCTTTTTGTTGCTGTAGCTGTATTTCGTTTTTGAGTAAACCCTTTTTAATTTGAGGTTGTAAATGTGATTGAGTTTAACAGAATAATAGGTACAATGTAGGTTCCAAATATTTAATTA
>OMKN01046999.1:1555-16496 GCA_900302345.1 Melanonus zugmayeri | reverse complement strand
CAAATAGCAAATAGTACAGATCTTACACTCATCAGCTTTAAGCACAGTAGATCAGATTCAATTTAACCACAATTATTACTCCTAGGCCGTAATAATGGTACACTTCAGAATTAAGTACAGCAGTTTAGGCAGTCCGTTAGTCCGAATGAGGTGATAGAGTGTAAGGTTTTCTCCCGTGAGTTGAGTTGGTATCAGTCCTTGTCTGTGTGTGTGTGTCGTCCTGGAGGCCTTGCAAGGGGCCTTCAGGCTGTGAGGGAGGGGGGGGGGGGGGGGGGAAGAGCCGGTTAGGAGAGGAAAATTCCTCTGGAGGTTGAACAAGGGGGCAGACCTTCGGGTTGTTGAAATTGACGTGTTTTGGGATCTTCACAGGCAACTCTCCCCGAAGCGAGGCGGGGCTCTGGGGTGATCCGGGGCTATGAGACGATCCAGTTTCACTCGTTGGTCAGCCAAAGCCACTGTCACGTTGTCCAACTTGCGTTTCACATCAAGGAAACACACATTCACGTCTTCTGTCAACCTGCTCAGGTCCGTGGGCATGGCCGCATGGCCGTGTACCTGTTCAACGCCGTGTGTGTTCATTGGAATTGAAGTGGGTCGTGTTTCCAATGAGAGCGTTCGCCATACAGCCGCGCTATATCTTCAGCACTGATAAAACCTTGGCACACATCGTAGCGCCATCCATTACGACCCATTATATTAAACAGAACAAGACCCATTATATTAAACGTATTATATTGTTGTCCTTTCTACTGTGCGCCGCAGCACGACGTGGCGCTCCGTGGCTCGTCCGGTCTCCTCTGCCGTAACTGAGTCGGACTCGGACCAAGAGTGGATCCGAAAGCCACTGACTTCCTCCACACAGCACTTATGTGATATTGTACTTTTGCTTTTTGAAGCATTATTCAAATAAAACATGAGTTTTAACCAATTTTATCATTTCAGAAATTAAATGGGGAAAAAACTACAACGTCAACTAGATGTCATCAGCGTTAGCCTGAGCTATTTTTTATTGGCTGAACTTTTTGAACTTTTCCCCTAACTTTTGATTGGGGCATTAGGTGGGCTCAGCCCCCCCCTGCCCACTGCTGTAGCCTTGATGCACAGACACAATTAGTGAGCAGATACGTTGTGGACTTTGATCCAATGTCACTTCAATTCTAATCACATGTTTAATAATGGATGCTGTCAAAGAAGATTGATTGAGAAGTGCTCACATGGCATTTCAGATTCCCCCCTCCGTTTGACATATATTTAATCAATATCATTAGCAGCACACGGACAACCTCCTCTCCTATGATGAGACAGGTTATCAGTCCTTTAACCTCGTCCTCCGCATATTGAGCTCCTCACCTGCAAACACAGGGAAGAGGAAGAACATGACCGGGTAGAAGAAGCCGAAGCCCACGGTGAAGACGTACTCCTGGACCACGGCCGACCAATGAACACAGAGAGCATGGCGGCATGACGTGCGGAACTTCCTGTTGGACAGCTGGGTGAGAAACAGGGCAAGAGAGAGACCTCAGTTGTTTTTTCATGGCCTCTTGGTAACAGATGGCCTCCGCACTGTGTTTTAGTTCAGAATGTTGGGCATTGACCTCCTCAATTCAAATTAATCCATTGCTTAAATTAAATGAAACGACGGGTACACACTTTCTAGGGCTTACAGTGTATCTTCATGAGATCTTCATTTGCGTCACTGGGGTTAAGAGGACGTGCTGTGCCTCACATATATCACGTATACATATCTTGATTGTTCTCCATTTCTTCCTTTCATCACTGATCCCCTTCCTTGACAGCGTTTAACAAATTAACAATTTGATCACCGAGCTTCGACGTGAAATTGTTCATGCTCACCCAGAGGAAGTCTCTGTAGCCATAGTAATACAGCCAGTCATGGAGCATCGAAGCGCAACAGCTCCCCAAACAGGTTAAGCCAGCAGTGAAGGAATGCGAAGAAGTACAGCAGAAGTAGCATTACACCTGAGTGGGAAAGGGAGAGAGAGAGACATGGATAAAGAGTGAGATGCATAGAGTGTGAGAGACAGATAAAGAGTGAGATGCATAGTGAGAGATAAAGAGTGAGATGCATACAGAGAGAGACAGTCACTAGAAATGTTCCAGCTGATTCAATGACGGTAACGTTACATGATGGTGTAGTAGCCACACATGCCAGGTTATATAACAGGTAAGCTAATGCTAAGGTACCTGGTAGTGTTGAATGGAACATGGCTAACACCAGTGTCCGTGTACTGAACGGTTTGTTGCCCTCGTTCCTGAAGACGGGCACACAGAGACGCACCAGGATAAAGTAGCCATAGAACAGACAGCCCAGGATCTGCAGGAAACATAACAGACATCACACAACCTTATGTTGGTTCACTCTTATTAAGAACCATTTAGTTTGTGAAATGTGTTTACAGCTGCTGTTGCCGTCAGGTGGCCAGGCATCCAGTCATGATCACAGCAACACACTAAAACAGACTATTAACAGCTGTTTTAGTGTGTTGCTGTGATCATGACTGGATGCCTGGCCACCTGACGGCTACCAGCTTGCTCACCAGCCAGCACCTCATCACCATGGACAATACCCATTTTCCATTTTTTTCCCATTTAAAAATTGTACTTAAAATGTTTGCTTGTAATACTACTATGTACAGTATGTCAATGATGGCACCCATTGCACTCCTAATCACCCCTGGAAGGAGGGATCCCCCACTCTGTGCTCCTTCTCAAGGTTTCTTCCTTCATAATGAAGGGGTGTTTTTTCTTGCCCTTTGGGGGGCTAGGGTTAGGAGGTGTCATAAATATATATATATATGGCCTGTAAAGCCCTTTGAGACTAACTGGGATTAAAGGCTATAATACAATTTACTTGACTTGACTTACAGGAAAATTTACGAAATGTCACATATCATGCACATCTAGATGTATAATGTATGAAATGGGAGTGTGGTGTGTCTATACGCTGAGCTCCTAATTCACATCAAATCTCAAAAGACAATCTTCTGCGGTGAATACATTTTCGTTTTTCCTATTCTAAGTTGCAGCTCATATCCAGACCAGTAGATGGCGAACAAGCACGATAAAGGTTCAGCACTGGAGCCTCAGTGGAGCTTTCTCTACAGCGAGGCTGGAGACCTCACCGATCTACCCACCGTGTAATGTCATGCTATAGTCCCCATGTCATGCTGTCTCATTCTTTATGTGTTGTGTCATGATGACGTGCATCTCACCTTGGGTACGACTCCCTGTAGATGAGGGTCGGGCAGAACAGGAAGTAGAGATAGCTGGAGAAGCTGGGGAATCTCTGTGTCTCTCCTGAAATGGAATACCGTAGTATTATGAGTGTATATACAGTGTATAATGGTCGTGCATATCTGCATAGTGTGTGTCTGTGCATCTACTTCTATGTATGCGTGTGCTGCCGTCACTGGCCCTGTCCCAACGGATGCACTTGCACCCTTGTTGTCCTCAGCTGTGTGTGTCCACTGTCCAGAAGGGTGAAGGGTGGCCCCATTACTCATTTAATGTTTTGAAAAAGCTGCTCACGTTTGACCCCACCCCAATGACCTGTGTCCCGGGTGAATTCACAAGGTGCAGGTCTGGACCACAGCGGCGTCACCAAAGAACCCCTCCTCTCCCTCCCCTTCTCTAAATAGGTTAACGTTGTCACGGTGACTAATGGCGGTCCGGCAGAGGAAATGCATCTTGTGCCCTTACAGTACCTTCCTTAGGCTCGCTCCTCGTAATAACAAGATCTCTCTGATGAACGAGTAGCTCTTCATCAGGAAGTGAATTTGATAAATGAACCGAGGGGCACAGTTGTTATGATCGTCAGACTGCGTACAATGTTGTTTTTTTATTAGGTCTGTATTGCTTATCGGACAGCAGGTCATAGACCTATGTTGCTTGATGACCTAAATCCAGTTCTGTGGACAGTCCTAATGACTAGGACGCATCTGCTACCAACACACGCACACACACATGCACGCACACACACACACACACACATGCAGACATGCACGTACATGCATATACACACAACATATGCACGCAAACACCTGCACACACGCAGGCACACACACCACCCACCTGTCATACACTCACCTGTTCCAGTGTTACGATGAACCGTGAGGCCGGGGGCAGCTGGTAATGCACCACCACGTACACGGGGAACAGCCCCAGCACGCAGGCCTGCGTGGCAGCCAGGCCCACACCGATGGACAGACACGGCTCCCCACAGCATCACGGTGTTGGACCACCAGCGTGTACACAAACATCAATCCCCAGGCCCAGGCGACGGTACCCAGCTTCCCGAAGGCATAAAACAGCAGGTCAAACTCCAGCACCAACCTAATGATCAAAAATAATGTTTTTTGTGTTTTTATGGTGGTGTTATAGGAGGGTAAACATAGGTTTGGATGCAACACAACTCATAATTAATGATCAGGGCTGCACCTCTGATTTGAGCAATATGAAAAGCATTATATTAGAGTGCAGTGAATTCATATCTTTCTCTATAGCAAAAAGATATAAGAAAAAATATATATTTCCCCACTGTCTCAGTTGACATCTTGAATCAGTAAAGAAGGTGGGTGTGGTAATAAACATATGGACAGCTTTGCTTGTGTAAGGACTGTCTGTAAAGTAATTTCCTCTGCATAGAAACAGCTTCCACCAAATCACTACTGTGGGATAACAGACGCCCTCTGAGGGACTGATTGGTTCATCACTCTCAGGCTGGAGAGCACTGAAGGAGAGCAGACATTGATTCACTGAAAGTTTGGTTTGGTAGAAGATGGGAATTAAGTGAGAACTTTCTTAGTCTTGACAGTAATTTAGTTTATGCGATATCTAGATTGAGGTCACACAGCTTGCAACATGTTGATGACGTGCACACACACGCTGAGGAACTTTTATATTATAGGTTTTACAGGGTATGTTTTACAGCATACATAAGGAGCTATATTTTATGGAATCTATAAAATGGTAGCATTGGCAATATTATTATTTGATGCAAACTAAGAATTAGTGTTATAATAAATACATGCATGTGTGTGTGTGTGATCCCAATGATATACCGTATGTAGTCCAAACCACAACCACCAGACACAAGTAAAAAAATGCACGCACACACACACACTGTAACATCTGCTCCCGCTACCTCTGGACACGCCCTCCACTCGTCTGCATCGCAACACTTCCAATTACCAGTCTCTGGCTCCTCCCCGATGGCCTCATTCATCCATCTGTGATTCATCAAGCTCATCACCTCCTCACTATATCAACCCCGGTGTTTCTTCCACTCATCACCAGATCGTTGCCTTCACTCACAGGATTCACACACACACTGGAATAAGCACACACACATATTCCCATTACATACATACATTTAACTGACCTGCCTTGGTCAATGTAGTCGACAGCCAGTGTGCTGATGCAGAACACAAGCAGCACCGCTACAAACATGTGGGAGATGGTTCTGATGTGATTAATCTCAAACAGCTCACTGTCCAAGAGGGAAGAACACATTAATTAATACATTAATCTCACACAGTTGCATTTAGATACATGTGCTGTGTATTAATGTTGACATTTTATTCTATGATATCATGTATCAGTAACAGAGACGCTCTCTGTATAAACACTTTGCCATCCTCCATTCTGTGGGAGCTGAAATTAAATATAAAGACACACACACACACACATCCATGCACACATACACTCAGAGGGTGCACTAAATGAGAAGATTAAAAATATCTTGTGTATTGACATTCATAATCCCTCCTGGCATGGAGAGAGAGGCATTTTTTTAAATCTATTTTACACAGGTCCAAAGAGATTCCTCTGTTATCAGACCTCTCCAGGGTGAGGCCTGGTGATACCATAAACCCTGAGTTGAGAAACGGACATTTACAGAAGATATGGCCAACAGAGATGCCCATTTCTCTGTCCTCTGAAGTCAAAGCAAATTAATTTGAGGAGCCAACTTTGACTTGCCGTTTAATACTATTATGTATAGCTTATTGTTATTATTTTCTCTTGTCTTCTGTCTCACTGTGCTAATGAAAAACGCTCTTCTACTTCGACTTGCTACTGAAAACATTTCCTTCAGGATAAATAAAGTATTTATCTATCCATCTCATTTCCAGGGTGCTATACAATAAATATAAAGAAGGGAAAAAAGATTTCTGGGAATGTGAATATTGTTCTCCTATGGGTGCACCTTACCGGGATGTGTGGCTGCTGGTGATGTTCCCATTGGCAGTAGTTCTTTGGGTGAGAGGTTGAAGAGACTCAGTCAGGGCTTTGTCCAGTAAGACACTAAGCTGGCCCTGGATCTCCTCCAACACTTTTACTTTCACTTTCTGAAAGCACAGCGAAAAAACACAGCATTCATTATGGATTCCTTCCTGTGTTGCGGCCATAGCTCTAACTACGAATTTATCTTTTGAGGAGCTTGCCATTTGCTCTTCAGTTAGCATGGGCGGGGTAGCTTTGTTTGGTGGTAGTGTAACCTCTCTATTCTGGTCGACTCGAGTAGACGCAGATATGTCGGGTTCAGGCAACACGTGTCCCGTTTATTAATTTCTGGCTGGCAATGAATCAAAACAAATAGTTGGTCAAGTAGTGGAATACATGAATATCACTCCAACTCCGTCTTCACCACAATCATCACGTAAAGGGCAATCTAATTAAACAATGTGATCATATAGTCCGAATAACCCACTTGCATACCAGCTAACGACCCCACACATGAACCCATTCTCATTACATTGAACATTATTCCCTTTAGTATATACATTGAATATTTTGACGAACTTTATACAAGTTAACGCAGGTATTTTAATTCCTGCTACAGTAGCATTGTAGATGTGGGCATGTGGATAATCTGTCTGATTCTCTTGTAAAGGCTTTCTGTCTATTACAGACACACTTGGCTTCAAACAGCTTGTCCAGCACCCTACCCACAGTGGTGGAGACACGCTGGATCTCGTCTTAACCCATGGTGTTGAAATTTCAGACTTGTCTCACCTTATACCTCAGCTCTATCTGACCACTTTCTGCTCACTTTTCAGGTGGTGGTATCTTGCCCCCGCGACGACCTCCAGACTACTTATAGCTCAGCTCTTCTCTGGTTTAGATCTTATCTCACAAATAGAAAGCAATTTGTCTTCTTTGTGAAGACTCAAAATCAAAACACTGCAACATAAGCTTTGGTGTACCCCAAGGGTCAGTCCTTGGTCCACTGCTCTTTGCAATCTACATGCTCCCTCTTGCCGATATTATTTGCAGCTACAGAATTAACTTTCATTGTTATGCTGACGACACTCAACTCTACATTCCTAGTAAAGCAAACGATTCCTCCCAGATCCAGAAGGTTTCAATCTTGCCTGACTGCAATTAAAAGATGGATGTCCCAAAACGACCTGTACTTGCAGCTTAACACAGAGCTGATATTCATCGGCCCAAAGCAACAACGAATACAATTTGAAGACATCACACTATGTTTTAAGGGCTCTGCTATCGCCCAAAGCTCCATGTCAAAAATCTTGGTGTCTTGCTCGACCCTATGCTTTCTTTTGATCAACATGTAAAAAGTATTACCAGAACTGCTTTATTTAATCTTAGAAACATTGCTAGAATCAGACCAATGTTATCCGCAGTGGATGCAGAGATGCTCATCCACACATTCATAACATCTAGACTAGATTACTGTAATACACTCAGTTCTCTGGTTTACCGAACTCTACTACAAAAAGCCTCCAGCTTGTGCAGAACGCGACTGCTAGACTCTTAACTAGAACAAGGAAGTTTGACCACATTACTCCTATTCTGTGCTCCCTCCACTGGCTTCCAATTAACACCAGGTCAGATTTTAAGGATGCTACTACTTGCCTACAAAACCCTCCATGGATTAGCACCATCCTACCTGAAGGACGTTATTATTCGCTATTGTCCTTCTCGGCCCCTCCGGTATTCCGGAGCTGGCCTTCTATCAATTCCAAAAGTTAATTAGCAGGAAGCAGAGCGTTCTCTTACCGAGCGCCCTATCTGTGGAACAGTCTGCCATTTTCTAATCCAAACTTAAAACCTACCTCTTTACTCTCTCATTTGGCTCCTAGGAGTGTCCCTCAGCTCTCATTACAGCTAAATCGAACTGTTAGCCAGCACTAGCCTCCCCCTGCTGCCGATAGGTTTTTCCTACATGTTCCTTGTCCACCCTGCTCCAGCTAACCATAATGCTGTCTCTGTCTTAGTGTGTTGCTGCGCCCATGACTGGATGCCTGGCCTCACCACCTTATGGCTACTAGCTTGCTCACCAGCCACCATCCATCACCATGGATAATACTAATTGTCAATTTTCTTTCTTAAAATGTTTGCTTGTAATGCTATGAATGTCAATTATGGCACCCATTGCACTTCTAACCATCCCTGTAAGACGGGATCCCCCACTCTGCGTTCCTCCTCAAGGTTTCTTCCTTGATAATTAAGGGAGGTTTTTTTTGCATTTTGGGGGGCTAGGGGTTAGGGGGTGTAACTGTGATTAAGGGCTATACAAATAAAGTTGACTTGACTACACGTACGCTTCAACCCATCCGTTAGTCATTCATATTATGCCTGTGTGAAAAACAATTTCTTCAGCATCTCCTCCCACAAGCACATAACATTCGCCTAAATGTGGGGATATTTTGCAATGTTCCCATTGCACATATTTATAATAATATGCTGTAACGGGGAAGGCTGCATAGGTCCTATAGTACGATAGGTCTGATAGAGAAACAGCAATACCAGCAATGGCAATACCAAGAAGTATCTCACCTGTACATGACTCTGCAACTGTCTCAGTTCTTCGACTTGTGCATCAGTTTGAAAAAATTACTTTTGCTTCTTTTAGTAGTGGTGCCATTTGGAGGCAACCTAGATCGTTGGTTTACTGAGCGTGTCATTATCTCTGCATTAACCCTACCATGGCTGGAGATCTCATTTGACTGAACAGCCTTGATGTGGTTTCGATGCCAGAGTCTGTTGGGAGACTCTGTTGTTGCCATGGTTTCCCCCCCAAAAAACTGGCCCAAGTGTTAAGCCTGCTTATAGGGACCCTCATGGAAGAGCCTGTTATAATATAAAGGATATACAGGACAGAACATCAAAGGTCAAACGGTTGATTTTGTTTAACTTCCAATTGCATTTAGTAGATCAACTCGGTTATTGCCGAAATGTATGATGCGATACAATTACGCTAATGTCAATGAATGCTAGCTCAAGTTGGATCCACATGGATTAGAAGACCTTTATTGGTACAAGAGCAGCAGCAATAGTTTTAATGAGTTTGCAGTTCCCTGACAGAAGCTAATGGTGTGTATTTGATTCTGTCAGTTGTGGGTGTAACCGGTGGTGTCTGACAAACGGCTGACAAACGGCAGAAACAAAAATCCTCCGGTCAATTCTAACACACAGTAGAGCCCCTACACAAATTAAATGACAGGAACGTTTAAAGTTAAGTTTAAACTAACAAAAACAACTTATAAACGTACTTTAGCAACACACCACAATGACGCTTACCTCACCCATGCAAACCAACGACAAAAGGGCCGAGGTAAAAGGGTCGAGGTAAAAGGGCCGAGGTAAAAGGGTCGAGGTAAAAGGGCCGAGGTAAAAGGGCCGAGGTAAAAAAGCGGGAAACATTGAGGGGGACCCACAGAGGCAGACGTAGGGGTACAGAGTAACAAATGTTCCACACAATGACTCTGGAGGCCTCACATGTCAGGTAATAACTATTTACACATTTTGGGGAATTATATACATAAGATAATGACAATAGACAATAAAAGACAATATTATATACAGTTACAGTATTATGTGTTATGCTGCACAATTGCCTCTGTTACATGGGGACACAAAGGGGCTAGGTCCTGAGGGAGGGTTGTACAGTTGTGTTATCAATCAAAATTGTTGCAAATTAATATAAATTAATCTTACACCCATTACTAGTCATATGTCCTAACTTGCTAACTTGTTTTCATTTAGAGATTATTAGGTCAGAAGATATGACCCGCAGTAACCCACAGTGGGGTTATGCTAGGCTATGCTATACAATGTAAACACATGATAAGGCCAGCCTATCTAACTTTTGCTGAAGTTTGCCCCCATAGCAGCGTGAAGTCTGTTGGAGGGCTATTTCAGGACATCTGAAAGGCTGTGTGAACGATTCAGGCTTCTAGATGAGGGAATCGAAATTCTACGTATAAACCTGATGCTATTCTAATCTCTGTGGCTTGATTACCTGACTCATTTACAAGATTTGTCATTGACAGGTAAGATTTGTGGAGGTAGGCACATGACTATATATAAAACTCTAGTCAAGTATGAGTTAAGAGCATAACATGAGAGAAAAACCTGCATCATTTGTTTCAATGAAAATTATTATTTTAGCATTTCATACATAGAAAATGTAACTCTCAGGAAGGTGTTTGATCTTTATCCCATATTTCATAAACTCCATCAATATTGAGCATCCCTTCCCTGCTCTGTGGATTAAAATGAATCATATATAAATATGGAGTCATAAATAAGAAAAGAGCTCCGCATTAAGCAAGAAGCAGTATTCTATAATGTATAATGTATTATCGTAACAATAATAAAAAAATAATTGCTATGAATAAGGTTCAATAGACTTCAAGTAAATGACTTCAAGAGAAAGGCCATATACTGTAGATAAAGTATTATCAGCACAGACTTATCAACAGTACTGTCATATATCACAGTTATTGAATTTCCTCCTGTTGATTAATTGATCTGCTTGTCATTCAGTACTTCTTCAGTCCAATTTTTACTACACAGATATAAGTACTAATATACATGTATCAGTATAACATTTGAGATTACATTTAGCCATTTAGCAGACGCTTTCATCAAAAGTGACCCAAAGTAAACGTAAGCACTTGTATGTTCACTGTAGAGGTTAAACTCTGAAGTGTGTCCCATGACCTCATGCAAGCGGCTCTGGAGGTGGAGGGGTTGGACTTACAAACAGTGTGCCCTGCAGAGTGCGTCGTATAGTGATGGCTTCCTCCCGGGTCTGTGAACAGAGCTGTCTGTAAACTCTGTCCCCGTCTTCCTTGGTTTTGTCGTGTTGATCTTTGTCCTCGGCCGTGTCCCCGGCCCCCAAGCGTGGCCCTCGGATGTCCAACCCCTCCACCTCCAGAGCCACTTGCATGAGGTCATGGGACACACTCACGGACTTCAGAGTTTAACCTCTACAGTCTGATTTATACACAGAGATTATTTGGGTATCTTAAGAATAAGTACATTTCTTAGTTCCTATGAAGGCATTTTTATATTAGTGCTTTTTAGTGCTTATTATTAGTAAACTCAAATTTGACATCTTGCATTAAAGTCTTTGTCTGAGTTTTACATTCACTGTCACCGTCACTCATTGCTCCATGGTCCATGGGGCTGATGTTAAATTGCATGGCATTTTCAAGAGACATTTAAGAAGATCATAAGATCCACTGCTGATTCATATACAAGCCTGTGGGCCATCGACCCCGGTGTTATGGTCTCTTATCTGTACTTTTTTTCTCTCCTGCTGCAACCCAGTATTAGGCATGGGAGTGCACTGACGAGCAGGTACACTGTGCCAGAACAATGCCCTTTTGCCTACATTCAAACATCCTTATAGCCCCAAACAAAAACACAGACATTTAGACATTAACATTTGCTATGCCTGTTGCTATAATTTATGTTATTTATTGCCTCCTCCCAGGGGCAATAAATAACATATTGTGCCAAAATAGCACCTGTGGTATTGGTGAACGAATTATAAGAACCACTGCATAATATGTTCTCAAACTTTCAGTATGAGTTATGAATAGTACAAAACAGATCTTGAAGTGGGATAATGTCGTGTGATGAGAAGTTTGCCCTTGTATTTTATGGACACTCAAAATATGTTGTCTGAAAGTCTGCGCTTACAGCAGCGTGTCAGTAAGGATATCGTAAAACAATATGTACGAAATTGAAATGATCTTTGGATTTGCTCCTGGAATTTCCAGGTCAGGAAGGCGAAGCGGGAAAATATTAGAATAAAGACAAGATGGTGGCATGATGATGTAGACAGGATTGCCTTTATTGAAAGAGCTTCAACAAGGGCGTTTGTTTTTCTGTGGCTACAGAGGTATGTACTGCATGCACTACATCACACGCTACAAACTCAATGAACAAACCAACATACAGATGTACAAACAAACCAAACAAACAAGACCAATCAGTGGACGGCCATCTATTATTGTCACCGATATATGGACAGACATTCCGGTAATCTTTTATCGCTTTCATTTGCTATTTTAATAATAACGGCCCTGACCACACATTGATATCAGGCCAGGTTATTTTTAGTTTGATTACTGAGGACAAATAGATCAACTAGAATCAAGGTTTTTTAATATATTATTATTATTATTATCCCATTATCCAAACATTAAACAGGTCAACAGACATCCGTAGTGCATGGAAACACAAAGGTGAAATGTTTCTTGTTGTCCATTATAGGTCAGAACAGGTCGGACCATCAATACCAGCTGCATTTGATTTGAGAGAATACAATATTTTCCAAAAAGTGAGAAATGAGAGCCTTATAAAAAATAATGTTTAAAAGTGCTTCATGCATCGCTAATGACAGCTATGTAATACAAATGGAATGTTTTCATTGGCTGGGATTCTTCAAAGTCAAAAAGTGAGCATCTTGGCCCCTTAACAATAGAGGTAAAGGTTCTCCAGAACACAGGGACACACACACACACACACCTTTGGTCCCCTTGCGGCCCCACTCTTGGCTCTCTTGTCCCGATTGGCTGATCAGGTTGAGAGAGGTTGGGCCGGTGGAGACACACTAATGCATCTAATGCTGCTTAATCTTAAAGGATCCAAAGGGCGAACGCCTCACTGGCTGATAAGGCTGTATCTTCTCCTATACCAGCCACACATCTGTGTGCATATGTGTGTTTGTGTTTGTCTGAGGAAGCGCACAGGGAAGCATCGATACCGAACGTGCTTGATAACCTAAAGTTACCCCGAGGTGGACGTTGTCAACATAATATAAATAGGCTATTACAGGGGAAGATGCTCTCTTTCAAACTCTCCACAAACTGCATACTAAAGCTTTGGTTGGTAGACGGATGGTAAACTAGGATTTTGCATTCACTGAACGTGCAACTACTTTCATTTCAATATTGCACCGGTGTACAATGTACACTTACTTGAAAACACAGAAACAGAATAAATAAAAACATCAACTGTATAATAAATAATGAGCTATAAACAGGAAAATAACAATTAACAAAAAAACTCAATATTGCAATATACATGGGATTATAAAAATAGTTTCTACATTTTTTTGATACGTTTTTTTTCTATAATTCCATTTTCTTTCCCCCTTCTGTGACCTTGAATAACATGCCAATGACTGTATAGCTAACAGACAATTCTTGACATACAATTCATGCATGTAAACACAGAAATCTTTTACGCCTGGTACATATACTGTATTTTTGGTAACCAGTCCAGAACCGTTTGTGTTTTTTTTTGCTGTACTGACTTTCCTATTGTAAGCTTTCAGCAGAACAAAGTGACATTTTGCATGTAGGTTCTGTCTACTGTAGTTAAACAACAAAACACAACAGTCAGGAGGGTAAACGGTGTGTGCAGACACCATTATGTAATGCGGCTCTAAGCAAGCAAACACTGATCCAAAACCACAGGGAGACACTCAAATTAGACCCAGGTGATGTGAGCCAAATACCTGTGATCCACCCAGACAGCACTGTCCACGTGATTTGATTTTAGTGGTTGCCAGCAGCTTATTCTTTCAAGATGTGTCACCATTATTGAACGTTATTTCCGACATAATTTCACTTACAGTAACTCATGAACTCAAGCACAAAAACAAGCACAGCCATTATAAAAAAGTATTCAATCCAAGGTTTGGCCTATTCTTTTGTAAAGCAAATACACAACGGTAGTATTTTATGTTAATCATTACAGATTTAGGTCAAATACAAAACTTCAGGGACTTCATCTGTAATAAGGGTTAGACGTATATAAATACCCTTTCTTCTACATTCCGATAACAACAGTAAAAATGCCTAATGAGGGAATGTGTGTAGAATTAAGGCTGAGCCAAGCTCTGCTTTGTTTTGTCTCGATGCGTTTTGACAAAAGCGAACTCCCATGGGTGTCTTTTTAGCGGATATCTTTATCTGCGTGTCTTGGTTTGTGTTCTGGTTGAAACATTTCCTTTTTGGAGGGGTATGACTACGTGTAGATTATGCATTTGAGTTTTTGGATTGTGTGTATGTGTGTGTGTACGTGGAGGTCAGGTCAGTCACACAATTACACAAATCTCTAGAGCAGATTCTAATAGGGTTCAGATTCTAAAACACAAATAAACACACAAAACCAACAGGCAAATCAAAGTAATTATGCAGGAATGAGATTTGTTACAAGTATAAAAGCATTTATGAATAAAGGAGACGTGTGCAAAACTAATGCTGTTAATAATTATTCTCTAGAGGAAAGCAATACTGCTGTACACATATTTCTAAACATTGTGAATGTTAATAGAAACTTGAACCAATTTTTAGATGTCAAACCAAACAGAAAAACAAACTAATATTCAGTTTGGCCCATTGCCATACAGATTTATTTATTTTTTTTAAATAGAAAATCATTGTGGATGTAATTTAAAAAATATATGCTTTAGCTCGTAGCCATAACTCTTTCCATAATGCTCTGCTCATTGAGGGAAAGATTATGTTATATTTGATTATTTACTAGCCCTGCAGGTCTCATTCTTCTATGCCACCCAGGTTGGCACGTTTGAGCTTGGTTCAAATGATAAGCTCTGGGACCGCTGTGGGGCCTTTGTACCACAGTACGC
>OMKN01046995.1:6424-18088 GCA_900302345.1 Melanonus zugmayeri | reverse complement strand
TTGTATGTTTGTAAATCCTGGCACTTAAATAGTACTTAGCATCGTATAGCATCTTACCCTAGCTATCGTTGCTGTATACCACCAATAGGGAAGCCTAGCAATTACAAGTTAGGTCTCTGCCCTTCTGATGAGGGGGTTAGATGGCCTATATTTTTATACTTGATTATAGGTCTACTCTGCACATCAAGGTGCCCACACCTTGCTGTGCACCTGTGTTACGAGTTCTAAAAACACATGCTACGCTCAATTAGATTTGTTGTGATTACACAACAGAACATTTGTGGTGCATGGGATTCTTACGAAATTCGCATTAGACAACTCTCCCCCACTTATATATCATAGATGTTCCTTGGAAGTGGACCAATTCCCATGATGCATTGCACACTGGCTGTCCATCACATCATCAGTTGGACGAGGGGGTGAAGCAGCTGAGCACTCTGACCCACATCCCACATTGTATCTACAGAGAACAGTTTATCAGTCCACACACAGATACAGGCCTTCAGGGTATGAAGGTTGAAATGATCCAAACATTCCTGTTTCAGAGGCATGTCCAAATGTCAAAACACAAATCACGGGCTCAATGTGCATTTAGCACACTTAAACACGTGCAACAAGGCATAAAAAACATGTTTATTACCACATGTTTGTTGTCCAGCCAGTGGCCAAGAGGCCAATGGCTGTCCTCAAAAGAACCTTGTTTTTGTTTATAGATGGAGGAAATGTCCAACCAGCTAAACCAGCTATCACAAAACATAAACATCCTACAACTACAAGCTCTATGTATCTGCCATTATTCATGTATCTCCCTCGCCTTGTCAGCCTGCGCAGGCTCTTTAATCAGGCTAACTAGTCACACATAGGGTGTATGCATGATTGAAACTTTATAAAAGTTCTTTATAAAAAAAAACTTTATAAAAATGCTACACACCTAGAAATTAATACATTGCCAACAAATGTATTAATGACATGCATTTTATTAGTTTGGAACTACCAAAGAAAATGTGTTTATCATTTCCTGGATTATGTAAATATTTTTGGGGTGTTTAATGATTCCAGCCATCATCCTTTAAATATAATAAGACAAAGAAGCCAGTGTTGGGAGTTATTAAAAACCAAACGTATTGCTTAAGAATTTCGACATACACTACACTCAGACACTGTGGTCATTGGTCAACACTGCTCTACAGGCATGGCAACCATATGGCCCTTATGCAACCCCTCAGTACACTGATAAACAGCAGGCATTCACAGTCACATGGCTTCACCTCTCACATTTTATAAGGCTGTTAATCTAATTCCAGTTCCTTATCGGAAATATTATGACATTGACAGCGTTAATGAAATTGGTGGCTGGTATCAATATTGCTAACGTTAGAGTACATTTCAGGAGTTTTACCCAATTTCCTGTCTGGGGTTAATAAAGTATCTAATCTGTTTTACCCACTTTCGTTGGCATTCTTCTAGATTATATGCCTTATATATATATTATATTATAGCCTTTTATTATTCAATTAGGGAGTTTAACCATGTTCTACACACATGAACACCTTTTGGTGAAATGTATTGCACACTAAATAAACACTACGCGACAATATGCCTGAAAGATTTATGGCTGGTAATTAAAGGTTATTCTGCATGATCATGCGGTTTGAGATAAGGTAGGCAAGGGTGGACTACGGAAGGACACGTGTATCTCAAAGTTTTGTCAACAACTTCTTCACTTCAAACCAAGGACTGTGATAAAAGCATATACTACTAACTACCTGTGAAGATATCTGGATTTCACAAACAGCGAGTCTATACCTCCGTGTGTTGGGGGCAAAGCTGAGCACGGAGTTAGTTCAGTTAGTTCTGCTGATGTAGAAATTGAGTTGAGTTTCTAACTGTGGGTAGGGTTTTGCAAAGAAACATTTAATGAGGCAACCTTGAAATGGTATGCAACATACTCTATGTAGTACTTATAAAAACCAGGAAAGACACCCCCTTACACATACTGTATGTAAAAAAACTGTCACTGTCACTGGAGCCACCATTTTTGTTGAAAGAGCAATGTCTAAAGATTTAAATATAATAAATATATATAATATAGCCACCTATGGCCCCATCAACGCAGGGACCTTTTCTCACCTAAATCAATTGCTGTGTATAAAAAAAAAAGGAGAAAATCAAGCGAAACGGGCACTGCACAAAAAACACACGGTGCAGGTTCAACCAAAACAACAAAGAAAGAATGAAATAACACCACATTTTAAAGATTATTTTTCTTTTTATTTTGAAATTATTTACAGCAGTTATTCCTCCATCTTGAGCTAATCCTCCCGACTGGAGGAATACATGGACAGTGGGGGGGAAGGCATCGGGTACGTCATCCAGCCTTTTAACCCTCATGATCTACTGTGTGTTCTGCTGGGAGACCCTCCAACAACCCCTTACAAGGGGAACCAGCCTCCCATTCTGAGGAAGGGGGGTGGGGAATAACTGCTGTGGGAATGAGCCGCTGCGCTACACGCATTCATGTGATCATCGATTGAACATGAAGGCGTGCCCGAGTGGCATTCCCTCTCTTACAAAAAAAGGCAACGTAGAACCATGTTCTTATTTACAAAATGTTAAAAAATACCATGTGAAAAGAAAGAAAAAAAACTGTCGCTCACACAACTTCCTGCTGCAGCTCTGAGGTGTTGGCAACCAATCCTTTCATTTAAACAGGAATCGTGTGATTGGTTGATTTTGTTTTTTTTTGTTTAGGGTTAGCAACACCCCAAGTTTATCCTTTTTCCACTCTTTTTGTTTCCTTAAATTAGGATTTTCTTTGTTAAAAAAAAGAAACAAGTTGAAAAAAAGCTTATATGTAATGCATGAGAGTCACTGGAGACCAGAGAGGCGCTGGAACAAAAGCACTCTCTCCATGGGAGGTAGAATCGGCTCAGATGTCCATCTCAAACTGGTTGTCATCTATGAGAGAAAATGAAAAAAAAGGGGGAAATAAACTATGATTATTAGCATTCAAGTTTGGACTAACATCAATTCCCAGTCAAATATATATATAGTTACAATCGGGATTCAGTCATCAATGATTATTCACATGTTGACTTTGCATATTGCGTTTACTGCTCCTCATCACATTTGAATTATGTTACAAGTTGTGTGTTGAGACTACCGTCTGATGGACCTAACCGCACCAACATTAATCCAGGGCATTCATCCAGGAAGCCTACATTTTGGCAGTAGAATTGATAGAAGATTAGGCAACCAGCCCATTACAGTCAAGAAACTTGCTTGTTAAGCATAATCGGTAGCAGATAGGGAAGTTTGTCTTAAAATATGTTCCAAATTGCCACAGGGAAGTGGGCATTGACTAAAATCAAATAGTACAGTACTTTATTATAATACTCTAATACTTTATATAATTATATAATATAATTACTGTAATTTCCATATATAGAGGACTCAAAATAGAGGACTTGAACCACTGGGAATGACATGTAATCTATAAATGTTCATTTATAGTTATATGTGTTTATTATTAATAAATGACAATGCAAAATGTTTCAGATGTCTCATGTTTTGATTAATGACCAGTTTGAATGGAATGTGTCCTGCAGTTTGCTACTGCTATATTACTTTTAATATTTTTGGAACAACAAATTGCCCTTTCCATTAGGGGACTATTAGCACAAAATCTGTGTTCTATTGTTGTTCCAGGGGGTCTTTGCAAGATATTTCCGTACAAAAATAATAAAGATTACCATGAGGCATGTTTCTGTAATGTGTTTTATAAAATAATAAAAAACGCATGATGATACTGTAGGTGACATTAGCTCATAAATGGCTTTAGACTAAATGTAGGAAACAAAGAGAAAAAGTAACAAGTGATTTAATAATAGAAAGCCTACATATTTGATTGTTTAGAATAGAAGTAACAGTATTATGAAACCCAGACGATGGGATGGCTACAAATTGCAGACTGAAAACTGTATTTGCGTGAACATTAATGCCAAAATAAGTTCAATTTCTTGTTACATTATATTGTTATACATATATGAGACCATTTCTGTTGAAATGCACTAGAGCCCTACTGGAATCAGTGATCACACTAAAACCTCTCTGTGCACGCGCACATCAGCACCGTGCACATTAACATAGTGCACCTCAGCACCACTGCTGGAAAAGAATTGTAGGGGAAACACCGTATTCAGCGAACATACTCTACAGAGAGAGCTCTGGTCTACTTTTTAGATTGTTGACAGCAGGGTTAATCTCAGAAGGGTGACAAGCCAGTGACAGACACAAGATTAACTTGTGTGACTTCCTTACTGAATCATATACACTGAAGAGCCTTAGCCTGAAGGAACACAAGCTGCACATATACGTCTAGGTATCAACATACCTATAGATACTCAATAAGACTCAATCACTACTATGAAGCTTTCAACTCAAGTTCAGGATAGTTGCCATTGTACATGCCATTGTATATGTATATAAAAAGGAATAAACTGTTTACATGGGCCTCACCTGACCTGATCAACAGGAGAGGCTAAATTGCAGGGTTTAAAAAAAACTTTTAGAAAATGTCAGACGTGAACCCAAGGACATCATCAATCTGGTTATTCACGTTTCTACCTCTCGCCCAAACATAGACGAGTGTGTGTGTTTACACGTCTAGGTGATTTTGCTCGGCCTATCAATAGCCCCTTTTACACAGAGATCCCGCAATATTGACATAAAGAAGATCCGTCATTACACAGAACCAAAAAAGGCGGTGTAATGCCGCCTCGTGTGCTTTTACACACCTGTATTCTGGAATCAGAGGCGTGAACACAACAGCATCAGCGTGATAAGTCTCACATTTTAAAATGTGGATATAACATTAAAATTGATGTTTAGAAGTGTATGTGAGCTTCGGTGTGGGTGTAATGCACATAGGGTCTGATTTACTAAAGGTTTGCACGTGTAAAAAGGATTGCGTCTTTCAAATGCGCAACACCACACGCAATGTCCTTTTAGTAGGTTTGCCTTAATGAATCTGCAATATGGGGCGTTTCTGCCCTAGCGCGCAAAATACTGGGAGGAGAAATAGGTTAATTCAGCCACGCAATGCGATTGCCCAAACCTGAAAGTAATTGCGGTGCTTGTGACTGCGTCTGTATTAATCAGCCAAGCATTGCTCACAGATGGCTGCTGTTATTGTGGCAAGGAGGAGACATAGGCACAATGAAAGAATACGTAAGAATACGAATACGTTTTTGTCACTCGTGTTAACATTTTTGGAATGACAGAAGTAAAAATAATTGTGCATTTTGCGCTTGCTGTCCCTTTCTGCTTTCCGTCCAAACTCTCCATGGTGGAAACCACTAAAACACAACCTGCACACGCAATACTGCTGTTTGAACCTGTTGTCATTAACGCAATTATCCTTAGTTGATCACCCGCAAAACATACACCAACCAAATGTGCAATATGTTGCAATGCACACGCAATTTAGAACTCTTTATTTGGGTTCTTAGTAAATCAGGCCCATAGACTGTATAAAATACAGGTTAAACTGACTTTCCATGTGTGTACATTGGTAGAAACTATCGCAGACTTTTTTGCGTACCTTGGTGCAAAAATAAATCCTACAAAATGAGTACACGTTGAGATTTGGACCGCGTGTTCGATTACAGTTTTTTGGTATTTATTGCATCCTTAGCTACAAATGGCAGATTCGTGCGAGTGACGCATTTGTGCAATCAGAAATACATTGGAGGAGAAATTGAAGAGATTGAATAAATTTGCACACATAACACGTCATCAAAAGGCCATACCCCCTGTCCTGCCATGCCGGGTTACCCTTTTTTTACACAAACGTCGTTCCAGCTTTGTTACTACCTCCACTGCCGGCTTAAAGGCGGAAAACAAAAATGACCCCCATTCTTTTACACAGAAAGCCAGGTGGAATAAAGGCGCAACATTCCCACATCAAAACGGCTGTGTGTGTATGCATGTGTGTGTACTTATGTACCTGCGATATCCTTCTCCTCTTCCTCCATCTCCTCTTTGAGGTCTTGCAGTTTTCCCATTGGGTGTGTTGCAGGTACCGTCACTCCCGGGATCTGGGGCAGGCAGCAGGGGGGGGTCTTGGCGATGGGGGAGTTTCGGCACTCAAGCAAAAACTTCCTGTCGTAGATGATGCGGGTTCCTGTTTTCAAGAAAGGGGAGGGAAAGTTGTTTTTACGCTAAAAAGCCACTTGTCTCAGAGAAAAAGTAAAAGAGCCCCGGTATTGACATGAGAGGTGATGAAATAAAGTGGCCTAGACGTTTCATATCTCGGTTGAGTTCTGCATTTGGCCCCTGTTTGCCCTGTGTTTACTCTCTTCTTTTTACTGTAAAAGGTAGAAAAGACCCGCGGATGGAAACAGATGTCATGCAGGTCAGGGCCACTGGACACATACCAAACGCACACCTCTTTCTCAACATTGGGGATAGGAGGAGGGGACAGTGGCACAGAGCTGGAGGGGAGGGGAGGAGGCAAATGCTACACTGAGTTCTAGGAAATATGGGAACAGAACATGTTCCCTCTTTGGACCAGACAGACGCGTCACATGAGATTCTCTCCACACGTGGCAGCTTGTGTGGAGCGACACTGCTGCCAAATATTGCTGACAACACATTTGTTTACAGCAGTTTTACTCGTGTTCGCCCTTGTTGTTGTCATTTGATAAAACGACCACAGAAATAGTAGGCCTACCCGTGCAATGCTAACATTTGAGCTCCCAACAAAACAAACTATCACACTGAAAACAGCAAACTGCTTTGTTAAATGTGTTGTTTTACAAGCAGTGTTTACCACGGGTGTGGTATACACATATTGGAGTTTGATTTACTGAAGTGCAATGTACAGTATCAGTTCACCCCCCACCCCACACACACACTCTTTTTGCAGAAGGAAAAACATGTTATGCAATGGTGGCTTGGTGAGCTGCCTGTTCAGGACAAAGGGGGGCACAGAGCGGGTGGGGGCCAGCTGGAATGTAAACTAGCATCAGAAAGCTAGTGGGGTAGTAGTGGGCCTTTAAAGTGTGCAGTGAGACAAAACAGGCGGACCCTTGTCACTCCCTTATCGTGCTAGTATGGTGAAACGGCATGCATGCTTTGCCACTTGCAACATAACACGCAGTGAATAGAAAACACGACACCAACTAGGTCCGCTTTGATCTACACTAGCTTGCTCTGAACACACAACGCTGTGTCTACAGTGTTGCATGAGTTTGTTTTGCATGCAATCATGCCATATCTGGTTATCCTTGTGGTCTGCTTTGGTACAGAATGTTCTTTCTACAGTTTCTACAACACTGACGGGGAAGGCCAGCCTCTTACAGACCAGTGTGCCAAGGCCGATCCCTCCTGGCTCCTCTGACAGCTGAAGTCACATGCCCACTCCTTCCCAGGAGGTCACGGGGTGGGTCTTGATCAATAGTGTTCAGTTGTTTGATTACAGTGCTCTGTGATGTGATCACGTGAACAACATGCCACTTTGCATATTCAAACGCGTTTCGTCTTTAGTTCAGTTAACCCTTGGTTGTTTTTCTTTAGACATACCACGTATAGCTGGATATATCGTGCACCATGCATACGTGACACCACCGTGCACGGTCCCAGCCATCAATCATGTGTATAGATTTAGAATATAGATGCAGTGTATGATAACATAACGCCATATAAACATTTGACACAACAGCAGAAGACATGAAGTGTGTACAGGATATCTATATCTAGATATAGATATGTTCGATGTGTGTGTAAACGAGCGACATGGTAAAAAGTTCTGCAGCGCAGCATCTCGCAGTCGAACTCGGCTGTTTTGCGCCTGCGCACAGGCGCACACGTTTAACGAGCACGAATGACAACAATAATCATAGTTCATAGTTTACATGCTTAAACAACAATAATCATAGTTCATATTTACATGCTTAAACAACAATAATCATAGTTCATATTTGCATGCGTACCCCCGGGCGTGGTGGAGAACAGCGTCCCGCCGGGCGTCTGGCTGTAGCGCTCGGGCAGCTGGGCCCAGTCCTTCAGGGTGAGGATCTTCGTGGGGATCGGGCAGCTCTTATTCGCCTTGTTCGCCATCGCTGTTAGCAAAGAGAACGCTGGGAAAAGCGAAAAGTTTTTTTTGCAAGCAAGCAAAAAAAGGAACTAGTTTTTATTAACCGAGATGTCTTGAAATAACGCGCGGTCTAACTATAACCCACTCGCTGATTGAATTACAGACAACAATAACAAAAACCCCGTCAAATGCCGTCCTAAGATCACTCAGGGAACTCGGAGCGAATAGCTTGCTAACGCGACCATGTGCGCGCAGCAGCCCCGTGACGTCACAATGACTCCGCCCACTTCTCCACTTACTACACGGAGGGCTCTGACTCCGCCCACTTCTCCACTTACTACACCGATGGCGTTCCATACCATACTGACTCGCCCACTTCTCCACTTTGTTTAGAACGGGTTGCCACTGACGTCACTACACGGGGGGGGCTCTGACTCCGCCCTCTTCTCCACTTGTTTAGAACGGGTTAAAATGGCGCGGGTCGCTGCACGCTGCACAACTTCCTCATCCAAACCGTAAACAACACGAGGTTGACCAGGGTCAGGGATGTTATTAGACCCGGGTCAGGGATGTTATTATTACATCCATCATAAACTCCCCTCATGGGTGGAAGCTGTGGGTGGAGCCAGCAGTGAAATTTGACATTTAATTCATATTATTATTATGATTATGATTATGATTATGATAATGACAATTATTGATTAATTGTTTTTAGTTTTTTTTAAAGAACAAGTATCTCTACAAATTGTGTTTTATTTCAAATAATCTGTAGAGAAAATAAAATACAAACAAATAAGTCATGTGCTTACCAAAATGATCTATTATTTGTAATGGGATCATTGGTTTGTTAGATGGCATAAAGGATTGTAAACACAGAAAGAAATACTTGAAATCATTGTGTAATATGTTGTTTGTTATGGTCTTGTATTATATTCTCTCTCTCTCTCTCTCTCTCTCTCTAGCGCCCCCATTTTGTTTGATTTGCCCAATAATGGAGGGTTAGCCTCCGGTTATGTGTGGTGATATGCCTACAAAGTTTTGTGGTGTTCAGTCCAATCGTTCAGAAGTTATACACCTTTACGTGAAAAGCCACGCCCTCCGCAATCTTCATTGGCTCATAGCGGCTCCGTTTTTTGACTTTTCAAACTTTTGCCGAAATGGAACTGTAGATATCGGTCCCTAGATTGCATCTGCCAAGTTTCATACAGATTGCTCAATATTCCTAGGAGGAGATAGATTTTAAGTGTTTTTCAACAAAATGGCGGAAAATCTAAGTAACCGGAAGTTATGGGTTCTTGAGGCAACTTTGTTCCTCGTGAGGAGTGGCATGTGTGTGCAATGACTCTAGGCCAAACGGGGCATGAGATATGCCTGTTCAAAGGTTGCTATAGCGCCACCTTTTGGCCTATCGATGTAAAATGTGTTCCATAGCCTCTTAGCATGACCCTTTACCATCATGACCCTCTACCATCATGACCCTCTACCATCATGACCCTTTACCATCATGCAAAGTTTCGTAAAAACCGACCAGTCGGTTATAGGTGCTGCCATAGACTTCCATTGCAGACTAAAAAAGAAAATAATAATAATAATATAGCTGCAAGCAGCAATGCGGGGGCCAAGCCACGAGCACAGTTTGCACAATAAGCCATAGCATTTTAGTGCAAAATTTAGCCTCTTAGCATGACCCTTTACCATCATGCTAAGTTTTGTAAAAACCGACCAGTCGGTTATAGGTGCTGCCATAGACTTCCATTGCAGACTAATAATAATAAAACCATCAATTACAATAGGGTGCCTCGCACTTTTAGTGCTTGGCCCCCTAATAAAACCACCAATTACAATAGGGTGCCTCGCACTTTCAGTGCTTGACCCCCTAAAAACCACCAATTACAATAGGGTGCCTCGCACTTTCAGTGCTTGGCCCCCTAATAATAAAACCATCAATTACAATAGGGTGCCTCGCACTTTTAGTGCTTGGCCCCCTAATAATAAAACCATCAATTACAATAGGGTGCCTCGCACTTTTAGTGCTTGGCCCCCTAATAAAACCATCAATTACAATAGGGTGCCTCGCACTTTTAGTGCTTGGCCCCCTAATAATAAAACCATCAATTACAATAGGGTGCCTCGCACTTTTAGTGCTTGGCCCCCTAATAAAACCACCAATTACAATAGGGTGCCTCGCACTTTTAGTGCTTGGCCCCCTAAAGAAACGAAAGCCACCAATTACAATAAGGTGCCTCGCACTTTCAGTGCTTGGCCCCCTAATAATATATTATGTATGGCGTCCAGACCAGGACCAGGACAGGTCCATGGTAGATCTATTGGCAGGCCTTCAGGACGATGGTTTCCGAGCAACGCCCCACTACAACAGTGACGAGGAGGAGGCGGAGCCTGAGCTGCAACAAGAAGAGGTGGAGCTAAGCTTGATGATGTCACAGAGATGGGACAGGGCCGAAGAGTCATCGAGGCCCAGGTGTGCGTGTGTGTGTGTTTTTGTGTGTGCGTGTAAGCTATATGTATAAAGGCTACAATACAAACAGTGGATTAGGGCTGTACCGAATGTCATTTCTTTTACATTCAAATATTCTATTGAGGTTTTCCAATTAAGCTTTGAATGTCGAGCAAAATCCCAAATTTGAATAAAGTGATTTATTAAATCAGCTTTCTTTAATGAATATAACTCGGCCGTTTTGTCAACAGCTAATCCAATAAGGGCATACAATAATGATGAAATAATAATCGCGCCCTTAGGCTTATAGCAACATTATGCTACGACAGAAATGTATGACAGAAATGCAATAAATAATGAAAATGACTTTTGCAAGCTGACTTAAACCAAATGTTAAAATAAAAGATCACAATTCAATTCAAGTCTGTCAACAGTAGTCAGGTACCCATATATAGATTTACGGCATACACACCCTCTCTATAGAGAGGAGTGTTGCTGCCTGGCGGTTTCGCTTGGAGCCCCATCTCCTGGGCAGGTAGACGCCGCTAGCCACATGGGACTCATAGTCTTTAGTTCATCATTAGCGTCACATCGCTAATTCAGAGCATGAATATCTGTTGAATATCCAATATCTTTCTAACTTAAAAAAAGTGACGTTCAAACTGCATAAGCTGCTATTGAGATGTGATGTTTTTAATACACCACCACAGCAGCGCTATGCTGCTATACATTTCACTCTCAGTTTTGATGTCGGGACGTTCCTGACGGGTGGTCATTATTGTAAAATTTGTGGGGAACTCCGGCCAGCTGCTAAACGTTGGCGAATTAACCTCTTTTGACTACTTAAATAGTAAAAAGATATTGTGGCGGGCCGCCACAAATAAATCAATCTATGGCAAACACTGTGATGGAGCACCAAGCGAATGCACATGTGCAGCATTCGATTGTTGATTTCAAATTTGAATGTCAACGTTATGAATGAAGCTTCAAACTATTCCGTACAGCCCTACAGTGGATATTCACATCTTGATTAAACAGTATAATAGGACTTGATGATGAAACCAACATAGCACTGATCTCTGACATCACAAATGAGGCTCACCCTTTACCC
>OMKN01046919.1:3281-16190 GCA_900302345.1 Melanonus zugmayeri | reverse complement strand
GAGAGAAAACATTTCCTTTCGTCTTTCAGCCGAGTTCACTTCTTCAGAGAGAGAGCATGTGAGAGAGAGAGAGCATGTGAGAGAGAGAGCATGTGAGAGAGAGAGAGCATGTGAGAGAGAGAGCATGTGAGAGAGAGAGCATGTGAGAAAGAGAGAGCATGTGAGAGAGAGAGAGCATGTGAGAGAGAGAGAGAAAGAGAGCGAGAGAACATGTGAGTGTGTGAGGGGGGGAAAATCTTTACAATATTTGTGAAGAGGTATTCCTATATTACACAGTGTGACTTTTTACTATGACTATTTCCCCTGGAAATATCATGCGGTCTCATGCTGTGTGAGTGTCGGGGGGGTACGTATGATGACCACAGTGACAGAACAGCTGTATTCATGAGCAGATCGCCTTGTGTCTCCCAACACCTAATCAAATCAAATCTGTCACCTGTTCAATGGCGTCTAGAGGATTACAGCTTGGCCATGAAGTCCACATCACGCATAACATCCTATCATGTCATGGCTGTATTGTATATGCTTAGATTTGGAGGAAAATGCGATGTTATGGTGACCAAAGCTGATGTAAATATGAATTGGTGTAAAGATTAATTGGATTTCATTAACTGAAGAATTTGTTCATGTAATATTGATGGCCATAATCCTCCAGTTAAGTGCCACCAAATTGTGTTACTTTTCACAATCATGTATATCCCACAGGCAAAATGAAAAATTCATGGTCTGTCTTAGGCAAGCACTTTTTGTATGGGCATAATCTCTGCTGTAATTATGTTGTAGTTATGTTAAGTGCTGTAACATTTATGTTTTTTTTAGTTTTGTTATAGTCTTACATGCAAGCTTAGACTGAGACACAAACAAGATATGGATCTTGACACACAGCATTATGTCAAAGATTGACAGGATCTATTTGTGAACACACACTGTGAAAGATGCCAGACCCATGTGAGTCACTTCATGTTGTTGACTACAACTAACACCCAAAGCACTTGTACCACTCTCAGTGCCCCATCAGTCTGTCAGGGAGATGGAGTTGATCATAGGGTGAAATGGTAGGCCTACGTTATTCGTATTGAACCGCACGGTATTATTATTATACAAATGTGTTACATGGTGACGTAACCAAGTCAAGGAAGTAAAGGCAAACGTCTGCAAACGAGCCGTTTCAGGCGGTTCAGGAGAGGTGTTTTCTGTGGAAGAGATTGACCCCCTTTGTCGTTGATTTTGAGGTTTCTAACTTTGCAGACCTTCTACATGCACAAATAAGCTATATATCACACTAAAGGAAAGGGAAAAACACAAAAAGCATAATATGACCCCTTTAATCAGTAATTGTACAGTACAAAAATAAATAAATAAATGATTGAATCGAAAAAAATATGTATAGATATAAACCAATGGCGTATATACCGGAATTAATGAGGGTAAAATATTCACATAAAGTTAATTGGCGCTCGCAGATTCTGAGGCGCAGTCAACAAGGCGTGTTCACATGATGCGCGTCGCACGGCATGTTTAAAACACACACGATCAGCCACGGCTCAGCACACTCCGGCTCATTGGAAATCATTTCAACTTCGAAGCGAGATCCCTCCGTGAGATTGGGAGCGCGGCCCCTCCCCTACCTGAAACGTTCTCCATAGGAACCCAACGGAGCGGGTTACGCACTTCTCCCCGAAAGCCTTCAGGCAACAATATGTTGGGGAGTCCGGTAGCCGGTCCTAAAGAGATCACCTGCGGCAGATATGAGACCTTCTCTGTGGTAGAGACTACGGGGTTCAAGAACATGTTTAAAGTGCTTGACCCACGACACAGTTACTTCCTCCACACAGTTATACCTGCCTCATACAACGAAACACAAGAACACATTGACATGGTATCAGAAAAGCCGTATACATTCACCGAACGAAGATTATGAAAATAAAATACACATTTCTCGCTAGAAATGTTATCAGAACGCATTTTAACGCCGAAAATATCTTAAAATATAGCATTTTCCACTGAGAATAAAAGGAAAGTCCACCATGTTTCTTTCACCTCTTGCTTCTGCCCAAGCGCCCCGGACATGGATTTCTCTTCCGTACTGGATCCGGAATCCTCTCGTATTGGTATCAGTGATCAACCACACGAGTCGATGATAACGACCCTCTGAACCTCCTAGAAGGCAGAGGAGGCACCTCCTGGCCCATAGCTATGGGGATGATGACCACTGATAACGCCCATCGAGTGATAACGTTGGAATCGGGTGTAACTACAGACAGTTGGAGCTATCCATGTTGTTTACTGTTATAATAATACATGGAAAATCTAAGTACAAATACAACAAATGTAGGCATTTATTTTGTTGATGTCGATGACCGTGAGTTTTGTGCACCGTTTCACCCCTAGTATTCAGTAATGTATTTGTTTACACTGCAATCTGTCAGTCATCTGCATAATAACTGAATCTATAAAGGTTTGTGTGTTTAAGTTTCCCATTAACTAGCCAAGCTGCTCCAGGCCTGTGAAAATAATTACATCCCATGCAATTCAATTAGTCAATCCTCAAAACAATCTCTCGGACTATCGGCTTCCTGCGTCTTAATAAACCATCCTGAATTCCCTCTGCATCAACATCGTAATTCACCCGGCTTCACAGAGGGACTAAAACAAGGCTAAAACAAAATGGTCTAAATTACACTTGGTGTGAATAGGAATTCAATTATATATGCCACAAACACATTCAGGGTACACATTTTATCGTGGAGCAATATGAGATAACACAAAAACAATAATAGACTTAACACTGTAAAAAATGTTTATTTGGATTTACTTCATTTTGTTACACACAATGTAATTGAGTTTTCTGGAATGAAATAAATACTTTCTATTTAATCAAATGTAACACTTCAATCCAACCCGTTTATTTCATTATTCCTAAGAAAAGAATTTTGTGCCAACCTATTATGTTGAATTGATTCCTCTGAAAAAATCTGAATGACCAGATTTATTACCTTGGAATTACTCATTTGAATTATTTAATTTTAAAGTAAAAATAAGCTTGAGATTAAACTAATGTATGTCAGTCTATATCATGTCCAAGTTAGCGAAAAAAATGAGCCACGCAAAATAAAGAGCAAATAAAAGAGAAAAAATAAATAAATAAAAATAATATTTCTGCACACCACTCGCAAGATAAAAGAAAAGAAAAGAAATAAAAAGAATATATAAGCACACCACACCATGCACTGTCATGGTCCGACATGGAAAAAGGCAGAGCTGTGTTGGGGTGTCCTTGCGGAGTCGGCCCTCCCACGAGTGTACCATCAAAGCACTGGTAGTCGCACACTCGCACGTTTTTTTTGTGCTTTTTAAAATATATTTTTTATGCCGTTATGGACAGGAGAGTGGAGAGAGACAGGAAAGTGGGTTGAAGAGAGTGGGAATGACATGTAGCACAGGACCGTAGGTGGGAATCGAACCAGGGTCGCGACGAGGCTTATGTGGTTAGCGCGTTAGCGGGAACCGAGCCGCCCGCGCACGCACGTTTTAACCCTCGCACGGATGGGTGCACATGACAAGATAGCATTGTGCCGAACGTCCAAGTATTTAGGTTTTACCAATTCAAAATATTACTTTGAGTAAAGGAAATTAATGATTTTGACTAATACCAATCCATGAAATCCCTTCACATGAAGGGCAGCCCCTTCACTCGTTATACAGTGTTCTCTTTTGCATCTCCTACACTGATTGGCTCATTAACTGCAATGACTCATCGGTGAGGCAAGACAGATCCCAGACCTGGTTCTGTTCTGGCTGATCACTGCTGTGGTGTTGCCCTGAATAGTTTGTACATGGCCATCATACAACATACAGTCATCACAGCCATTCCATTAGGGCTGGACTCTGGAGTCATTGGAAGTCATTCAATGTCACTGAAAGCTACCATGCTTGCAAGCTATATCGGTGTCATACTAGACTAATGCTGAGTTCACACTACACGATTTTAAGCCCGATTTCCCAGTCGCCGACTGATTTTGGAGATTGCCGACAAAAAAACCCTGATCGGAGGCAAATCGGCGCTCGCAAGTTGGTGCTCGATCGCTCTGTGTGAACTGTTCAAAGATGTGATGCGAGAGCTCACCGACAGGTCACCGACGTCCAACAGAAGACTAGAAGGCTAGATATCTGGGCCAGTCGGCCACTCCAAATCCTGTAGTGTGACGTATGACGAGGAGCTACAGCCAATGAGATCGCAAGATACGGGGGTGAGGGGAAACCCCGGGAAAGCCACTTTGAAAGTCGTGTTGTGTGTACGAGCGGTGTTTAGCCACACCGGCAGCCTCACTGCTACATGCTTATCTAGTGATCAAGGAACCTAATGCACTGAAGTGAACAAAACAGTCTTCAACATCAGGTCTAAAACTGAGACCTAGATATGCATCAATAGCACATTTTCACAGAAACCCCCACCCTCTCCCTGCGCATCACTTTGCCAGTGAGTGGATATTATCTGACTGTGAAGGCTTTGCAGCTCTCGCTGGCGTACGGAAGCAACAGGAGCAGCAAGTGGGTAGCGTGTCTTGATGACAATATTGCTTGTGTCAGCACCCTAGAAATGTATTTTTGTGTGTGTTTTTTTCAATGTAGCCGCATAGCCCAGAGAAGAACACAAGCAGAGCACTCAAATGGAACGCTTGACACGTATCATGGTAACAGAACCTGCGCTTTCAAAACCAGGGTCTGACTGAGCCCACTCAACAGGCCTGCTACACACAGATGTTCTGCTTCCCACCGCTTGTGTCCACCCCATGTGAAACAGTACACCATTTAAATGTCTGTGTGTGTGTGTGTGTGTGTGTGTGTTGCAAGATGGGGGACTAATGAGACACTAACACAAAAGAAAGGAAGAAAAAATGAGGTTCAGAATGTTGGAAAATTAGAGAAACAGAGAGACAGAGAGAGAGAGACAGAACACACACAGAGGCCAAGATGGACAGGGGGGGAGAGTCTGCATCAGGATTAAATCAACCAGTGACTAGGGACAGTTGACAGCTCGCCTTGCTCTCTAGACACTTCCAAATGACCCCCCACAGAGCACAAAATACTCCTGAAATTTCTAATTATCTCGGAGCAGTGCAGAAATCTTTTCCCAACCAGACCGTTTTCCCGCTCCAGAGCAGCAGAGAGAGAGAGAGAGAGAGAGACACCGAGTGGAATTGGCTGAGTGCTGATTGATCGGGACGATTAATTGAAAAGCGGCACAGTGGTGTGTGTGTGTGTGTGTTGGATCAGAGGAGGGATGGTGAGGTTTGATGTGCATGGCACTGTCTCAGATCTCCACCCGCCTTCCCACTTCCCTACCCCCGGACCCCCTGCAAAGACGGCCGCTTTTCATCTTAACAGAGTGAAACGGAGAAGGCTCCTGTGTCTATTCCAGGTAAGGATTCTAATCCTTAAGGATCAGTGTATGTATCTAAACGCCTGTGGGAAGTGTGTGGAATGATGCACTTCACAAACTGCTAGAATAATTATAGGTATCTTTATTTATAGACCCTACTCTAGACATGTTTAACACATAATGATCTACATCTACAACACAAACAAAATAAAAACAAGACATATTTTTCCTATATGTATATAGGACATATAGACATATAGTCATCTAACTTATGACTATAAGTTTTAAAAAAAGGTGAGATCTTTTTTTTTTAGTTTAGATAACATCACAGTTCAGGTAAGAAGATAATTCCTTCAGAACAACAATGATATAGAAAATATCCATTAAAACAGATCCATTAAAAAGCTCTTGCTCAAACCCTAGAAAATATGCCACCAAACAACATCTGTTCATCTGTTTGCTATGCAGTTGATTTAATTTGATTTATGTAGCTCATTAACATTGGTAGACAAATATTATTTACAGACCTGTGACATTTTGAAAAGTGGGCAGGAAAAAGTGGTTACCTAATTTCTGTAGTAAGCGTTATTAACATGTTTGTTCAATAAAAAAACAGGGACACCAGGGAAAGAAACATATATAAGGAAACTGTACTCGCTGCTCTCAATATGTATGTTATGTTTTGGATTAAGTTTTATATTTAAGGATTATATTTAAAGCTCCTGTGCTAGACTGGATTTACACATCATTGTTTTTTTTACACTTTTTTGACATTCACATTAATTTCATGTGCCGACCATTCAAGTGTATTGGATTGTGAGTTTAGGCCATAAAAAAGTTACAGATAGTAATCACAAGGACATTTACATTTCCACGGGTAACTAAAGTCCCCTTCTGACCTGTACTGAATGGTCCTAGGTGGAAGATTGTGTTTGATTGAATCAATATGGGATTCAAATCAGATGTCTTCTGAATTATGTATGTTTCGCTCCAGGGCCTTCACAGATACAGCGAACTAGCAGGTTAACAGATGGTGTCAACGAAATGAAATGGACACAGCTCTTAAAATATACCCAGTCACTAAGGACTTGTTTCTGTCTCCAAAAATGTGTTTCATTGCCTTGAGAGGAGTTATAGAGTGAAAGTCAACTGTGAATTTGATCAAATAAGGGCCAACATTTTTTTTCCTTGCTCCATTCTGCTCAGAAGCAGATTTTAGTTTCATTGAAATGTGCAGAGATCCACTTGAAAATGTTTCGTTAAAGATGGAAAGAGAAAAAAAAGAGGATGTGGTCTATGGAGCTTTCCAAACATTAGTGTGTAGCGCACTAAAGTTATTTCTAGACCAAAGCTTGTCCAAGGATGGCTTGTAATAACACCTAGATCCCAGAGCTCCACTGCTGAACACATTTTATATTTTTTCTGTGTTCTTTAGTGGTAAAAATGACAACATATTTTATGGGCCTGGATGAAGTTATTCTGTTTTGTTCCATGCTACCTTCACCTAGGGACGCTTTATTGTCAGAAACAGCTTTCAGTCTCAGTCCACCTTAGTCGAAATAGAATGACAAGATGCGCAGAATAACCACAGAGTTGTTACCTTTTATGGATTGGATTTGTTGAAAAAACTAGATATGCCAATATCAGATCAGTTCTGCAAAATGTCATAACTGAGATTCAAGATCAAGCATCATGCATAGATGACGAACTACTGCTAAATTGGTATTGCACCCCTCTGAACTCCACCAAGGACATTGGGTTTTACAATGTCATACTTCACATCCCCCCCCCCAAAAAAAGTGAAGAGATCATGATGTGGCTTGGGCAACGCAGCATGCAAGAATCACAGTGTGAATACAGAAAATCAATTAAGGATGATTCACTGGAGACCGGCAGCGATTTCCACATCATGAGCGGAAGAGCGGAAACGGTTTCCCATCACTATGAAGTATCAATGGGCAGACAGTGCTGGCACCTCACTGTCTACCCAGCGCTTTGCTCAGGCGTCGTTCATCAGCGCAATGTTGACTCCTCATCACATTGTATTCATTTCTAGTAAGGCTCTTTTTCTAATTAGTGTAGCTAATGCAAAACTATGCTACTCACTACTCTGTGACAGATGGGATCTCACGCCCAATGCTGTAGCTGACAAACCAACAATCGGGGGCACAAGCATTTAGTGAGATGCTTGGTTATGTCAGCCCCGCAAACAAGTTCTGAAGTGACAATGATCGCAGTAAAAGGTGAACTGGATACCTTGCACATTCAAACTTTTTTTTCTTTTATTCAACAATAGGTTATTGGGGTTTAAATAGCTGGAAAATTGCTTCTAAACAATGGCTTTGTTAAATGTACAACATTTAGGATTTGACTCGTATGAAGAAATGTGAGATTAATAAAATGATGAATTAAGATGTGTATTACAACATACATTACAAATACATTTTGGATGGTTTTGCAAGGCTGGAGGAAGGGAAGTTGGTGATTGCTATACCATCAGACAGTATAATAGCACACAATTAATTTAGAGACTTCTATTTGCCTTAAAGTGGCTTAAAGAATATAGTGTGCTTGAAAAAGGTAGCAATCCCCCCATCAAGGTGACAGCGAATGTGCTTGGAGAGTGTCACGACAGGGGGTCCATCAGTGGGTCCATTACTATAACTCTGTGTTGCCGTTGGTGCAAGCTACCAGCATCCAAAAAATGTAAATCTGGTAAGACTAGAGAGAAGCAGAAATGCAATACTTGGGAGGGTAGAAAGATCCCTGCAACACCATACATCTTGACTATGCAGGCATGAAGAGAAACTCGAGTGTCAGCGAATCACATCCGTCTCTGTGATAAAAAAAAGAAATACTCAAGAGGAAATTGCCCCGGTCTCAGCCGTACCATGGAGACTCCACATAATGAAAAGTTAGGAGCCAGGCTCAATGCTTGAATAGTTCTCGGGCATCTGAGAGCTAACAGATGCAATATGGAACTCACAACCGGGATTTTGTAGAGTCAAAGTGCAATAGCGAGGATTTAACGTATGGCACTCAGAATCCAGAAAGCCAGAAAATATATACGAGGTTGGACCTTTGCGCTGAAAGAAAACCTAGATATAAATCTTTTTTTGGCATAGGAAACTAAATCAAGCATCTCTACGCCAATACAAACTGTGCAGGAGCTTCTATCGCAAGAAATTGCAGGAAGGTACAGGTTTGGATGTTGTTGTAGCTGAACTGACTGGAAGTGTGCCTATCTGATGATTATAGCGCTGCACGCACAAAACAATTATGTTGGACGATCAAATTCCGACTTGAATACACACACTGTGCTGCAGGTAAGCTACAGCTAACATGTCTTGTGTTTAGCTTGTTCCCTTTACTGGGAGATTATTTCATTTAAGAAATAGTAGTACATAATGCAAAAGATATGAATGCTGTGGAGCTCGGTGAGATTTAAGGTAAATAAACAAACAAATAAAAGTGCATAATACCCAAAACAGTAGATGCTCTGTGAAGTCAAAAATACAAATAAAAAAAAAGACATAATTAGCCAGGAAGAAATGTTAAATAAAACAAAAATGACAGCTGAGCAGAAAAGTTGTGAAAAAAAAGCAAAACGGAAGCAGTCTATGATCCAGGCCATCTGTAGACAGATCTGCAAATGATGCACGCCACACACCTGTGTGGGACTGCATAAGAGATAAGGGCCCAACCACAAAGGACCTGTGACTACCTGCACTGCCAAACAGGTGCACAGCCCTGCCAATTGAACTATTAGACAAACACAGGCATTTGGGAGGAAATTAGTTGGAGCAACAGAACACCACAGTAAGCACACGCTTACAAAGAAACAACACTTGTACAGCGATACTTACTTTTTGGATAACTGAAACAAAGCTGCCAAATGAGCCAGGTTGTATTTTTGTAATCAAAGTGAAGATGCTTAATCAAAGTCCTATTGTGTTAAATGGCTTCAATATTTAGCACATACAATTAATATGATTTAGCATTTTTCATGTGCACATATAATTATGTTGCATTAGGTTCCTCAAGCCACCAGCCCTAAGATACATGTTGAAATAATGTTGCACGCAATATTTGAATCAGAACATGTGCAAATACAACAATGTGTTATTTATTCTTGAAATTGCAATGTGTTGCTACAGGCTTTCATACTAAGATTTTGAACAGATGTATGATTATCCTGCAGTCTTTGGCTATCAAATAAAATAATATGCATCCCTTTTGCAATGCAACTTTGTTTCTAGAGTAACACATGCATTGCAACAAATGGTTCCTGCTCACGTGGCAATCAACCATCAAGGATAGCAGGTATTGTTATCATATTCTGTTCTTCTATCTCGCCACTCATTAACTGTTAACCTTACAGGTGGAATATGTTAATTTATTCAGTGAAAGCAATGATTAAACCCAGTCGTGACACAATGTTCAAAAGAATGTCATCTGAACATTATCCATTCATGAGAATTTATGGGAAGATTAACACATTGTTCTGAACCATTTTCAGTTCTCCACAAGACGGGACAAAAAGGTTGCATTAACATAGTTGAGTCAGACACAGGAGCATGGCGTGTGCTAGCATTCCCTTTGTGTGGTGATCCATGACAATTAGGTGCATTCATATTAATTGGGAAGAACCTTATTGGTGCATCAAGAAAAAGGCTTCCTTCCCCTGTAGCATGAACATATAATAAGAGGCATGAAGGTGAGGAAGGGGGAGGGGGGTGTCGGTCTTCCTTTGGCGCTCAAAAGAGCAGGCACATCCCAAGGTAGCGTTGTTGACTGGACCTGCCCTTATGTGGGATATTCTGCACCTCCATGGAGCATTTGCTCCTTTGCTCGGTGGTCAAAGGTTCAGTTATTTGAAAACACCCAGAGGGCAGGCCTGGCCTCCTTTGCATCCCCTTGGCACACGTTGGCCTTTCTGGAAAGGCTAACTTGACTCCCCACAGCTAAGTGAGGTCTGACTGCAACACGCTGCCATCAATCATCTGGAAGGATATTTTTATTTTTTTTGCATATACATTGGTATAGTGGTTGTAATTTAAGCATAGTATTATTTTATGTAAAGCCTCGTTAGAATACTTCAAACTGAATTTTATATTTTGCATTGCAACGTTTTTCAGGGTTTTTTGGTTACAAAACATAGATAGAAATGAATAGAAATAATGATCAATGAACATTTTACTTTTTTAACTATCTATTTGTTTATATATTGGAGGGCACCATTTTCTGTTGCTAGGGAAAAATCCCAAAAGCCCATTGGCTGTGAGTTATTTATGTGTATTTACCAAATAGTGACATATATACACACATACAGTATACTATATGTCACTATTTGGTAAACTGCCTCTCTGGGGTCTAACACATGCTCCATGCTCCACTGGGTTTAGCGCAGGCTGACCTGCCAATTTTTTTAGCACTCAGGCTCAGTATTAAGGACGTTGTAATGTGCCTTTCATCTCCCCAACACATCTTATGCCCCATGTGTTGATTCCCACGCTGAAACACCTCTCAAACAGTGGGCTGGTTAACACTAATAACACCATTGAGGTGTAACGGAGGGTTCTTTGGCACTACTCTTTGGACGACCTTTACAGGACACAAAGTAGTGAACTACCTAAGATCATCCTCTCTTTCATGATCAAAATAATAAAAATTGAATTTAGCTCCATTTCAACAGATTAAAAGGGAGACGGGCAGTAGGGGGCAGTGATTCCAGCGTGGGTGGGTGGTAATGGCTGGTGTGTTGCACGCCTGGTGGGCTGATCCTTGGATGAGAGTCATGTGCTTATTAAGGTGTCAGAAGAATAGCTGGCTTTCTGATGTGGAAAACTGGACTTCCTATCTGTTAGAGCCTAATGGACAGAGTGTGTGGGATGACAGATGTGCTTCTAGTGACTATACGTCTGGACCCATTTTATCTGCCGCACCATTGGCTATGCTTGCTTAACAGGCTATGCCATGAGCTATTCTTGTTAAATCAAGCCTATCACTCCTTGTGGAACAGGCCCTATGAGGTATCCTGACATAGGGCCAATTAGTAATAGACAGGATCCAACAGACACAAACTTTCTCTGATTAAAGTGGATGACATCTAGCGGAACTTTGGGAGAGGAAGTTTGTAAAGAAACAGGAAAGAACAAACACAAACAAACCAGGAAGAATACCACAAACCAAAGAGACGTTTAGGATTGCCTTAAAGATAAGATGCTTTGATCAGCTAGAATTTGCAAATCATTGCAAGTTATTGCAAACAACTTGGTGTTCGGCCAATGAGAATCCAGCATCTACACCTTCTCATTGTCGGCAGCTCCATGTGGTGGCCCATGTGTATATCAGCAGGCCAACTAACTATTTAAAATAAGCTTAAAAAGTGCAAAGGATCCAATTAAAAAACACAATCATAGTAATACATTGCTGAGAATAAAAGAGCTTCAGTGGTGTGAGTTTGGTGATGTGATTAGCTTCTGTTAATCAGCAATCTTACTGGTGCACTTGGACGTATAACGGCTATCAAAACGCTTCGGTGCATCATAAACATGAAATGACTGTATGAAGTGCAAGTTAGCAGGCGCTCCAGGAGATAAACTGATTTACAGGCCATCAATGAAAGAGCCCCATAAGGTGCCACAATATCAATGTGTAATTAAGTAATAAAGGAGGTTAAATAATGGTAACTGAGTAGACCAGGTATATACGTGGACTACAGCAGTGGTTCTCAAACTATTGTTTTTTTTACCTCCTCTAAGATTATTATTTTTCAGCCAAGTACCCCTTTCACCAGCACAAAATGACATGACAAAAAATTATTCTAAAAGATCCATGTGCATGTTATTTGGTGTAAACATGAACATTAAATGGGTGGTGCAAATACTTGCAGTGAGAAACATGGGCTTGTCCTTCACTCATGATGTATGTCATTCATTGGAAAGATTTACCGACCTTGTATATTAGCATTCGATTGGTATTCAGATTCAACATATTTTATTAAGGTGCCATTATTTTACAATTGTTCATAACCAAATCAAAACGATCAAAACGACAAAAAGGACATGATTACTAAAGGTGTACTACACCAAGTACACCTTTAACCGAGCTCTGATTGTAGTGTGTGTGTGACTGGAGGCCTGGGGCCTCATGCATAAACGGTACTTACGCACAAAAGAATGCGTAGGCCAACTTCTACGCACACTTTGCGATTTATAAAAAACTAACTTGACCGTAGAATGTGCGCAACGCTACGCAAAGTCGGACCCACACGTAAGTACATTTTACCGGCAAATGAGAAACTGCGACTCCTATGGCAGAAGGATGAAATGCGAGAAACGTGTTGAAATTGATGTGTAAAATAAATCACACCTTAGCCTCTCACGTATTATATATGAAGAGTTATCTGGGAGTGCACCAAAAAAATCATGATAATAAGGATAATTAATACACGGAGATATGTTTTACACAAGAACCCCGCAAATATGTTCAGTTCAATCAGGAATCATATTTAATTGGATCTG